>UCOM01002620.1:0-24434 GCA_900474385.1 Ormyrus pomaceus | reverse complement strand
TATTAAATTTTTTGATCGAAATTTAGTAATTTTTTTGGATTATTAAAATAGATTTAAATTAATTTTAATAATCAGCAACGTAACTGATATATCCGTTGATAAAAATAACATTTCTGAATACGAAAGAAATAATACACCGCGTTCAGTTTGGATTATTTTTAAGATAGTGTGTTATCTAATTTCAAAGAAACTTAAATTTAACACTTATGTTCAGTGATATGCATGATAGAAATAATGTCGTTTACTATTAAAACTATCTTGCTAATATAATAAAAAATACGTTTAGCGCGCGCGAAACGACACTAAATGGTGCTAGTATATGAAAAAAACTTCTTAGTAACTTCATCGATAATGTTAAAAATGTGCCTTACATTTCTGTAATAATTAGTTTTTCTTTTTTCAGAGGATTACGATACCAGTGAATAATAATATATAATAATAATATTAGTAAATTGGCTAAAAGAAATTTCCAACAGGAAAATATATATTTAAAAAGTTATTTATATATATATTAAAATTGTGTAAGTAAGATTGAAATTTTCAATCTTAATAATATTTCACTGGGATAGTATGTAACCAAGCATCAGCGAATCACACCATTCTTTCAAAATTGTGTTGGGAAATATTATCCTCATTATACTCCTCCGCCTCAATAGTGTCGCGTTGCATCATTTTTATTCCATTAAGCCATAAATGAAAATAAAAAGAGAAAATCGCGGCATTATTAAGAAGGAGTGTACTTTTCGATTTATTTAAAATAAATTTATTATATTTAATATCTTAAATAAGCTTATTATGAACTTAAAAACAAACACAACTTTGACGATTAAAAAAATTAGTCAAAATATCACCATGCGTCTTGGTCATCCATTGCACCTCACCTAATCAGTGATCCTTCAGGAATAGTAATAAGTATTGTACACATTTTTAAAGCTTTTCACGTATAGTACTTATATTTTTATAAAAGAAGTAAATAATACAAATAGAAAGTATTATTATTTTCATGTTCCTCGCTATCTTCACACAAATAACTTATTAAAAGATACAACTAGTTTTTAATTGCTTCCAGGTAATATCATTTTATTATATTTATTTCTACAATTATTCAGGTAAAAATAATTAGTCTGACTCTGGTTTGCTGAAGTCTGGACAGGCCTTATATGTGCAAACACCTTGTTTTCCATCAGTAGAACAGTGACAATCATTACATTTATGGAAGAAGTCTCTTCCAGCTGGGCATGGTTTTCCAGGTGCCCAATCGACTGAAATTTGAATAGAGAATGAAATTAGTATACTAAATTAAAAAATTAAAAGGCTTAAGTTTAAAATAAATTTTTTTTAAATCGTAATATTTAAGAAATGGTTTTCATTCGATGATACATATATACTTGCCTATCTGAGGAACTTCTGGGCATCCCATTCGTGTGCAGCCAGCGTTTTTGCCATCATTACAAAAGCATCGATTACAGTCCAAGTAAAAACTTTGGGCTGGACAACCGTCCTCCACGTCGACTAAAATTATTATGGTAATTATTCAATATTGTAAATGTAAAAAAGTGGAGCGTTACGTGGTTCTAATAATGATTTGAAGTACGTACAAATACGTGGTTTGTCATTAAGAAGCATTGATTTTGGTAGTTTGTACCATTCGTCTCTTACTAAAAGATAAAATAAAATTTTTGTTTATAAATTTATAACAACGTTATTATAATTGAAATTTTAGTGTATTAAATTTTATAGTACTTGCCTGGATTAAATCCTTCTGGGATAGTTCCCGCAGAAATTGATGAAACCGCTTAAAAATGCACAGTTATGTATTAAAATCCATAAATATCTTTATTCTATTATATTTATATTTTTGTATACTTTTTATTTTTTTTATATACTATTTTCATATATTATTTTATATTATATTTTTTGTTACTCACCGAATACGGCAAAAGCAGCAAGATAAGTTGCAAAAGAATTCATTTTTGAGGCATGTACTGTTTAATTGCACGATGCTCGACTCACAACCATCGGTTATTTTTTGTACCAAAGTTTTAGCTTGAAATTCGAATAATAATTATTTATTATACATAAAAACTATTGTCTAGTCTATAAAAGTATGACCGTTAAGTTTTTATTTATCGTGTATTTCGTGACTTCCGGCATGGGTTGGTTTGTGTAGATAAAAATCGTACACTTAAACACGGAGCACACTTTAGTATTGGTGAAATTTATGTATAGATATGTTGGACTATTTAGTGTACACAATTAAAATGTGCACGAACAGTCTTTTCTTTGCTTCTGCTGCTTCTTACAGTACATTATACTAATATTTTGATCCCTCAATATTACTGGTTCAGTTTTTTGTACTTTTTTAAAGCCAAAGTCTTCAATTTAAAATCTTCCTAATAACATATACGAAAAACAAAGTTTTGCCATTCAAGAATTGGCTTAGTGAGCAGCTGAAGCATCTGCTAATTGACATTTTTAAAAATGTGAAACTAATCAAATCCATAAGTAAATCTTAGGGGTCTCGTTCCAAAACACGGATTAAATTCAGCCTGATTAAAAATTCCCTCTCGCTATAATCTGGCTGTCGAAACATTACTCACGCGGTCGGCTCGCGTTAACGCTTTTAACTCTCTTGCCTCCCCGTCGCCGAAATCTGCGGGGCTCGACTCTCTTTCACGGGCTTACCGATTGTTTATTGGCAAAAATTAACGGTCGATTTGTACGGCCATTGTCGAAGGGGGGTAATTATTATTTTATCGACGTCAGGTTCAAGCGGGCGGGCCGAGCAGCTTGCTTTATTTATGGCCGCGAGCGCGGCAGAGCTGTAAAGCGATTTCATGGAAATGCGTATCCGCGAGCGCGGCGCGCGTCGTTATGCGGTTTATTATAAAAAAAAAGAGTAAAATACGAGGGACGCGGACCGGCTGGACGTAACGGCTATTTTGCGTTCTATTACCCGCGTTAAATTCGAGCGTAAAAATTAACGGTGCATTTTGGCTTGATGGCCCGGAGCTGCCTGTGCTGCCGATAAATTGCTCGCCGATTGTTAACTTTGGAATTATTGTCGCGATGCGTTTTTTCGAATTTTTTTTTAATCAGCTATTTAACTTGGCTTAGATATTCGATTGAATGCAGAGTTTTCTACTGATTTAAATTAATCAATGTGTGGGTAGTTTATCCAATCCATTATAATTTTGAGAATCCGTTTAGATCAAAATAATGATTGATTGATAGTGATTAGTATCCAAGATATTATCCACGAATTTTTAAATTCAACGTCTATTCAACTTCAATAATGATCCACTAAATTCATTCCGCTAAACATACCCGTCCCGTCCGTCACCGTCGCTAAAATCCGATCATCCACGTCGCGGGCGTCTAGTTCGCGCGAAAGCAAAAAAAAAAATCGCAGCCACGTCTCGTTACGGAATCGATTGTCAGCGGGATCATCATCATCATCATCATCATCGGCGTCGTCGTCATCGGGGGAGGACGCGTGCCTGGGCTGCCGCCCCCCTCGCGCAGCGAAAGCCGAGGACAGGGCACGGACAAGCGTATGATGATTACACAGCGGAAACGACGGCATACGTCATTGAGTTACGATACTGCATTGTTAGCATATATGGCGCGCGCCGACCATAATGGGATTTGCTAATGGGCCTTTGAAGTTTCGGCAGTCATCCGTCGCGCCGCGACCCACGATGACGGCTAAATAATTTAGCGCGTTCGACGGGTTTTCCTGGAAAAATCAGGATCGGATTCTTTTGCGTTCCGGTTCGGTTGCGGGAACTTTTTTCGTTTATCATTTATTGATATGGTTTGTTTGGCTTATTTGACATCGTACTTATGTGCTTCTTTGTCTTTGTTTAGGTGACAGAGGGGTAATTTCTTAAAAGCTGAATGTAATTAAATCGTAGTATACAGTGTATTATTTTATTAATATATTAAATTTTGAATTCTTTTTTAAAATAGTCTGGTCAATTTTGGACCTAATTATGCAGTATGTGCAGAAGTCAGTTTTTGTTAAATACGGACTATTATAAAGTTCAAACATTTTTTATGCTTTGAATTCAAGTACCTTTTCTTTGTCACAAACACATTTCCTTCCTAAAGTGAAAGGAAAAATATTGAATTATATATGTAAATTGCATTTTCAATTAAATTAAAAAAATTGAAATTCTAACACTTCAAACACTCAAAACGGTATTATCGTTGACTTTATGAGTACTTACATTGAAAAAATAAAATAGATTAAACATCATTATTAGATTACCGTTTATATTTTTTTCATTTTTGAATTCCGTAGATAATTAAAATGTATACACAATTTAATTAGTACCAACATATACACGAAACATGTAAAAAAAATTCATATTTTTATGTTTTTAATTAAAATCTAGCGGACGTTGTGACTTACACGTAGGTCACTCTTTTAGTTAGTTTTCCAGTGATTAATGTCAGGTGTTATCTTAAAATTGGATCCGTTGTGCAATTGCGAGTGCAACTTTCATCTATCGTGGCTGCTGCAACGGCAAAACGTCAGAGTGTCTGACGTTTCGCGTCATTTCAAAGATAATGCTGTATGAAATAGCATTAGTTTCCTACAGCATATTTACATCGTAAGCGAGGCACGTTGTTTTATCGGCTTGTATGCATTAGTGACGCTCGGATAATTTGGCTTGTTTGTTCGATTTGATCTCTCCAACATTGACGGGAATTGATGCCTTGTCAATTTATTCTGCTGAGAATCTCGGCTAAATTGTATCGCTTTACTTTAAAAATATTCCTATATATTTTCTAGTATTGAACGAATTTTCATCGTTAACGAAATTTTCATCGTTAACGAAATTTTCATCGTTAACGAAATTTTCATCGTTAACGAATTTTCATCGAAAAACGAATCAAAGCACTTGAATTAGAACGACATAAAATAGCGGATTGTATATTTCCAAGAAGGCAACCGATAACACAGCCAACCGTGCCAATGCAAAAGAGGGAATCGCATTCGGTTAACTCCCCTATCAGTCGAGCTGACAATGCCGCGGCCTTAATAAAACTATGATCGCCCCTGATAAAACAGCGGCAGCGCGCGCCGGTAATTAGCGGCATGCATAAATCATCGGCAACGCCGCGCGTAAAATGCACGCGCCGGAGTGCACTCCGAATGCGCTTCCCCCGTTGCACAACACCCGTACTCGGGATCTGCCTGTGTACGATTATAACTCGGGCTCCAAGCGCAAGCTTCACCCTTGCTGCATTCTTTATTTGATAGCCTTCTCTCGGACAGTCCCTCCGCGCTGTGTATTGGAGGAAAGTTCAAAGATACTTTTGCATGTACTTGAATTAAAGGCGAGTAACTTGTTTTTATATACATGTTTGATTTCATTTTGATAAAAACTTGAAGAATTAATCGGCTCTAAAATGTTGAAGCTCGTACCATTTTAATTTAACTTTGAACGAATTTTATAATTTAAAAACGCGCCGAGCACCTATCAAACACGGCAAAAAATATCTTAAGCTCGCTCATCTCCCGGGAAAGTCAGAGAATTAATTCGCGCGCCAGTCTGGAGGCTCGCGTGAGAGAGGCGCTGCAGCTTTTTGAAGCGCCATCATGCAAAGTGTGACGGCGTAATCTCGCCGGGCTTTGGAGCCCGTCTAACTCGCAAAATAGACGCCGCGCCTCGAGGGGCAGCAGCCCTTCTCCTCCGCCTTCACCTGTGCCTGGCTTAACCCGCTACTGTAGCTTAAAGTCTCCGCGATGGCCGGGCGAACAGACTGTCTTTGCCTTATTGTTGCTGAGCGCTGTTCGATTTGCTGCTGTAATCCTCGAATAGTGTAAGCATACTTGGGTTTTCGATAAGTTTTTATGAAATATTGTCGCTCATTTTAGTTAGAAACGTTGTTTCAAGATAAATTAGTGGATTTTCGAAAGGGGAGATTAGAGAAGATTAGTGAGTGAAGTTCTCGGTACTTTTAGTAAACTAATTTTTCCGGCCTTATAAAAGCAATGGCAAAAATGACATTTTACTGTTCTTATTCATTTTGCTGTTGAATCTGCATAAAAAATTATTCAACCTCTGACCTTCCGATTACCACAATCAACTGAAGCCATTCCGAACTTTACATCCCCTGACACCAGCCACCAAACCGTCGAAAATTCGAGGCGCATCCGCGAAATGAAAGTCCACTCGGCGTCGAAACGCAGCAGCAGCAGCAGCATCCCTTGCAGGTAGCAGGAGGAGGAAAAGTAAAGCCGAGCGGGAGGCAGCCGATTGTCGGCGGACGGAAGTGGCGAGGGTGCAGCTCGGACGTTAAAGCGCGGCAGTCGCTCTCTCTCTCTCTCTCTCTCTCTCTCTCTCTGCATATCGGCTGCGCGTAAACGGCGACGAGCTTTGCCGGGCCGAGTCTAGGTTATCCGGTGACAAAGCCCGACACTCGCTTTCAACCGTTAGCTCTGCCTCCTTCCTCTCCTCCGTTTCAATCGCTCGCTGTAATAACAATATCTGCGGTTCGGCCGCCGCTGCTGAAAGTCGCGGCGGAGCGCGACATTGATTTTCGCTTTTAAGCCCTTTGAGATCCCGGATTTTACATTTTTACAACGGGGGAGGCCGGTGGGGGATTGGCTTGGTTTCATTTCCAGATTTTATTTGGCCGATGGCGCATAAAAGCTTTTTGGAGGACTCTTTGGGAGGTTACAAGATTTGGCTTTAATGTTCGAACTAAAATTGAGATTATAGTTTCTTTTACAAAATATTTATATTTTATTATCGCTCAAATGCCTTTGTTAAAATAGTCAATTTAAATCGTATTACCGTATCATATAGTAATTTAACCATTCTTTATTCCATATTCCAATTACATATAACAAGCGATCCGCGCACTTTTAATCAAAAAGCATCTCCCAATTTTAATTCCCACCGTGAGCGTTTTAAAGAGCCGCTGTATCGGGTTTGACGGGAGAGGGATAGGCGGCAGGCTCGTTTTGGATTATCGCCATTGAAAATGCAACTGGATCCTAGTGTTCGGATGCAGCGGCGCTTGAACGCGATACCGCTCCTCGCCGCCGCCTGCCGTCGCTGCTGCCGCGCGGCGAGGGTCGCGAAATCGAAAGCGAATTCCTTGATGCGACTCGCTGCAGCGGGAGCAGCGAATCGGGTTCGCCCCCCGGATCCTGATTACTGCATCGGAATTCTTTGTCGGGGGTTGATTTTCACTTATCTCGGCTTTTTGCGCGAATTTTTGCGTTTATTACTGGAATTTTTGGGGGATTAAAGAGGTAGACGAAGTGAGAGAGAACGGTCACTTAAATTAAATAATAGAAATTACTGTTGTAACGAGATTTAAATATTTTATAGATATAAGTTTTTGGTCTTTCAGATAAAGTTATCAAATAACAATATACACTTGACGTCTCACTGGGATACATTTGTTCGGGGATGTTCTTCCACGAATGATCATTTTAAAAAATTGCAGATTTTTTTCAAAACAATGGCACAGTTCTGTAATATATAAAAATTTGAATGCATTTCATAAACCACTACTTGGAAAGCGTAGTTCAATATATGCAGCGCAATTAATACTGAACCTGCAATCAAATACCACTAATAAAAAGTTTGCCGTGCGTAAGGCATGGGAGAAACCGTGAGTTTTAAGAGTAGGCAGCGGAGGAGCCGCGAATACACAGAGAGATAATACACGTAAGCCCTTTTGATTCCGGCAGCTCGATTATCTCCATCCGGCAGATCCGCCGAGGCGAGGTGTTCCTCCCTCCCTTCTCGGAACTTAAGTCCCCGGCTCCGAACGAGTTTGAGCTTAACTCGGTTGTTGTGAATAAGTAAGCGAAGTGTTGCAAAGTTGGACGCGCGAGCGGCTTGGCTTGAATTAAATTGTTATACGGATGAAGTGCCGCGAGCTGAATACTCCGCTGCGCAGAGAGCCCCAGAACTCCAGGCTGCCGCCCTGAATCTTTAATCGTTTCGTTAATGGCAATAAATTCTTTGCTTATTCTAGCCCGGGAAACTTTGCAGGTTTTTGCTTTTCGTTTTCGAGTTTTATTTAATTAAACGTAAATTGATTTGAATTTGCAGATTCTGCATGCGTTCGGGAAAGATAATTTTATTTGAGCTCCGACTAATTCTATTACAGTAATTTATTTCTACATTAGGTAATTATTTTATACAGCTTGTGCGCGAATTACAATTTACTTGCCAAGTAGAATGTGCTTGCGTTACACTGCATTAAGGGAAGAAAAACTGAAAGAAAATGTAGCGCATTCTTCTGTTGTTCTTTTACGGAACAATAAAGTAAAATTAAGCAGTCAATTTTTTGAAAATCTAAAAAAGCAGAAAAATATTGAGATTAAATTATTTTGTCTGCTGAAACCGCTTCGAGTAAGCTAATTACCAATTTAACAGGTCGAATTAGCAAAGATTCGCAAGCTAATCGCAAAGACTTTGAGCTAATCTAGAAACTTCTGCGTTTCCCAATTTCCCCTCTAATCTGCTCCTCTCAAAAATAGAATCGCTCATCGCAGGCGTCGGCTGGCCTGATACATCCCGAAGAAAGCATAATTGACACCAGCTTGGTGGGGGAGGCGGACTCGGCGGAAGGCGCGAGAGGCATCTGGCGAAAAGAGAAGAGCGAGGGAGGGAGAGAGTTGAAAACTATGCGAGCGACGTGCGTTGCCTCGAGGGAGAAGTACGTCAGATGCAAATCACCCCGGCTAATTTCTCGGAAAACTCGCGAATCCGCGGTGCGCGCGCCCCGGCATCGAAACTTGCCCCGGCTATATATATTAGTTACATCGGCGCAAGGGCCGGCTGGCGAATTTCTCCCTCTGCCTCTCTCTCTCTCTCTCTCTCTTTTGTCCTGTTATAATCCTATTCCGGCGATGTTTGCCATGCAGCTCGACTTGGCTGTTTCGAAACTCGATTAGGAAGCTTCGAGGCGCCGCCCGTCTTGGGCTGCTTACCTTTTTTCCCCGCTCTTTCGTCGGCCCCGTCTTCTTTACTTAGCGCTTCGTTCGCTTCGACGCCCGCTTCACTCAGTGTCTTTTCACCGGTGTGAACTGCAAGTGGATGATTGCGGATTTTCAGAGTTTGCGTTTTCTCGGTATCCTCTTTGAGAATGTACTCTATTGCAAGCATTCTTTCTTTAAAGTTTTTTATGATATTCCTTGAATTGTATCGGTAAATTGAACGATCGAGGAACAATTTCGTTTATACGCGAGCCCGCCAATTTGCAGATAAATAAGTGCTTTTTAGATCGTTGGCTCAAATTACGTTCTAAATTTAATGAAAGCTGTTTGCAAAGTCGTTTAAAAAATCATCAACTTTTTTCTTATTCCATTTCTCGCTACCTCGCGCAACGAAGGCGTAAAAAATACCCGCGCATTCGCTCCACGTCTAACGTAAAAATTAAGCAAATCAGACTCCGCTAAACCCGTTTGAAAAAAAAAAAAAGAAAAAAAAATACGCACAGAGCAGCGAGGCAGCCCGTCTACCGGAGTAAAAAAAAAGGCATCGCGCTCCGAGATGTACGAGCTTGCGCGCGCGCTCACGTGTCTTTTAAGCCCCCGGCGCGATTATGCGTAATGCCCGTACTTAATCAAGCGAAATTGGATTTTTATTAAACGGCGCGCGGCACGAACGGCGAGGGGCGCCGCCGCCGCCTGGGCTCAAAGGGGTGGACGAGAGGCGCGAGGGGGCGGCGATTGACCCGCCACGGGGGTCGACGGCATCTCGCCTGGCCGTGTGCATATCGTCTAATGTCAGGCAGCGTGTTTGCTTGACCTTACGCGGCGAGAGAGCCGGCCTGGCTTGAAGGAGGCATCGATTTCGCCGCCGCGGATTGATCGCGGGGAACGAGGGGCTGGGATGACTTTAGGCTTCGCACCTTATTTCAGATTTAGTTTAGATTAAATTTAAATTATGCTCGTTGGCTTGGTGTAAGGCTGCAGTCGCGGCCGATTTTAAGGGTGGGTATTAAAGTTAATTTAGATTAAAAGGTTATTTGAATTCAAAGCGAGGGGCGCAGCGAAGAGCCAGGCCTGGAAATCGGTACTTTCATTCGAGTGTTTTATAAAATGTACTTATTTATAATAGCGACTTGGAATTTTCGGCCTTCGCGTTTCATTGCAAAATTTTATCTCGTAATTTGAGAATGTACTTTTAAAATTAATTATTAACATTTATGTATCTGGAAATGAGGAAAACGAATATAGAGACTGTTCATAAATGAATCCACATTTTAACGAGACATTATTAACATGCAATTTCAAAACCTTACCGCTCGATCGGCAATCGCAATCAGTAACAATTCGCTCAACGACACTTAAACAACTCAAGACGCTTTTATCCCTCCACGGAAATAAGCGCTTTTTTTCACACCTTCGTCGGCATAAACGTAGCTACAAAGTATCAATTTTAAAAATCATTGTTCGCCCTCGAGAACGGCCTCGTTCCAGGCCTCAGTCATAAAAGCAGCGAAGCACCCTCGGCTCACTCTCGGGCCTCGTAAAGGCCAACGAGAGCCTAAGCATCCACGTAACTGCCAAGAGGAAAAGGATGCCAGGCCCCTTCCTCTCTCCTCCCCCCCCTCTCTCTCTGCTTCGCGAGCCGCGGAAGCGGTTGACCGGCCGCGGTAAACCGGAAACGGATGTGGCCAGGTTGGCTCACGCGAGCGCATAAAACACCTAAGTTGTTTAATCGCACGAGCCTGCTTTTTCTGACTCGGAAGCTCGACGATGCCAATCTGAGCTTTAAAGCATTTCTCATTGCCGACGAGGTCTCCGTGTGTTCATTCTTTTTCCGAAGGTTCGCCCATTTTTTGGGAGGATTGAGAGGATCCTTTATGTGCAATAAGAGAGAAGTTGGAATTTAGTTAGTGGCCTATAATCGCAACGCTGCTTCATAAATGATGTTTATTGTTAAATCACAATTTTCTAAAATTTTCTGAATTTTACAAGTTTAAGAAATGTGCCTTTATCGGGTCTTCTATGTTTATAGCACAGTTTTACTGCGTAATAACGAAATTTTTTTTGCACGAGGTAAAAAGTTAACTGCCAAAACGAGAATTTCATTTTAAATGTTTTTATTACTTACAGAGTGTGCAAGAACTTTTAATTACAACGGAGCCTTAATTTTACGTATTATTTACTCCAACCTTTTAAAACTCAGAGCTAAAAAATTTCCATATCTAATGCAGTATTCCAATGCTCGGCAGTATCCTCAAAAGTCGAAACTTTTTTAAATGCCGCGATAAAAAGGCACTGAGCCGGGGCTCAGCGAAGTTTTAACGTCTGGAGCATTTATTTTCTTACAAGTAGCAGCCGCGCATTGTACTTGTAATAACGGGAAACAATGCCACCGGCAAGTTTAGGGTCATTGTTGGAGACGTAACGGGGAGAATAGAGACCGGGGGTTTTGCCAAACAAAAGCTTTCGCGAGTCCAAGTGGATCATAAGTCAAGGCGGCTTACTCATCTTAGACTGCATCTACTCAATCATTTCGAGCTAACGGCCAAAGCCCTTCATTAAGTAAACTTGACTGATTCTCAAAGCAGCGGCGGTTTGCCTTTCATAATGGAATTATTCATTCGAAGATCGGTATTAGTGTGTTTATTGTTTCCTAAAATTATTAAGTTTTCGTTTCTCGGCAAATGCTCAGA
Source organism: Ormyrus pomaceus (assembly GCA_900474385.1). NCBI lineage: Eukaryota > Metazoa > Arthropoda > Insecta > Hymenoptera > Ormyridae > Ormyrus > Ormyrus pomaceus. The sequence goes on along the minus strand of UCOM01002620.1, from coordinate 12,767 downwards.
AAAGTAATCGCTCGAAATGATTTCGCAATATTTTAATGAGCGGGGATGCAGTTATATCGTCGGTCAATCTTGAAAAGCTTGAAGTAAGAAAGCGTAGATGAGGAAGTGACGTTGGGAGATTAAAAGTCACGCTCTTTAGTTGGAAAAAATTATGACTGAAGTCATTACACGTACTCTTATTAAAATAAAACAAAATCATTTAGTTCACGTCTACTATTTTAATAAATTGTAATCTTTACCTTCACAATGAACTTTTCCAGGTGTTCTCCGAAATCTTCTGTACTAAATATTTGCATAACGACTTCTCGCACTGAAAACAATCGCGTCTACCTCCCCGGAGCTCTTCACGCTCCTCCACACAAGTCCATCCGTCGCGAGACAATCGCAGCGAGAATAAGAAGCTGTCCGTCGGGTGACCAGCCACCGGCGGCGGCGGCGGCGGCGGCGGCGCAAAGTGTCTCGTTCGCGCCCTTTTTCCGCGCTCGGCAAAGTCAACTCTCCTCGGGCTCTCGCGGCCATTTTGCTTCCGGCGTGTCCCGGGGGCCGACTTCCGGAGCCCGGCGTCACGAAGCGCTTCTGAGATCCGCCGGGCCGATTATATTCAAATTAAATGCGGAGTCTAACCGGTAATATACTGCCGCCAATTTAGTTACAAGCCCCCCGGGGGCAACGCCGCGCAGAACGCGAGCCCGCCGCTCGCCGAGTTAAGCGGGAGAAGCGCGAGCCGGGCTGCAGCTTTACTTACTCACTTATTCAGGGCATAGTTCGACGGTTATGCTCAGGTTTATGGGCTCTCGGCGTTTTTTTTCTTCTTTTTTTCTTGCGGGAGAGACTTTTTGTTTAGCTTCGTTGGCCATTAGAGGTGGCTAGCTTGTGCGGCTCGACGGCTCGGGTGTTACGCGGCTGAATTATTCATTAGGGATAATTGGCCCGAGTGTTTATTGAGCAAGGCGGAGTTGACAAACTGATGTTTTAATGAATAATCTCTCTTTCCGAGAAGGGCGTGTTATTATTTAAAAATCAGTTCTACCGGGAAATTTTTTAGCGCGTGCACATTGATTTTTTGAAAATAAAATAAATGCAAAGTTTCTCCCTCGCCATTCTTACCCAAAATCAAATAATTATTCCAAAATGCCAAATTTACTTTCTGCATTCGACAAAACCTGAAAATTTCGATCTCTCTTCAAAACTCGAACAATGCCGCTGACGAGAGAGCCGCCCCCCTAAAATCCAGCTCGGAGCTCCGACTCCCGAAAGTTCGTGCACCGGCTCGAAGGCGGCGTCATCGCGGATTCAATCCGCGTGCGATAGGCGTCGCCTTGTGGGCTCCTCTCCGCGGGAGACGCGAGCGAGCGCATTGTAATGCCGCGCGCGCGGGGGACTCTCGCGGGGCAATTGAAGTCCTCCTTATCTCGCGGCTTAATGGCCGGCGCGCTTGTCTTTAGGGCTTGCTTTAGCACTTTTGTCGCGCCTCCCCGGCTCCGCGCGCCCCCCATTGTTCTCGGACCCGGCGCGCGGCCTTATTCACGAGCTGTATAGTTTGTAGCGCGGAGGAGCTTCGATTTTCTCCGGAATTGCTTGTTATCTCGCCGTTGGAACACCAGACCGGCCTAATGGATTTCGCGTGTTGGATTAACAAATTAGCATCGGGTCTATCTTTAGATCGGCTGGTTGTTCCAGGAGTTCAATTAAATAATTGTTCGCAACTATACGATGTACGCGCTCTAATTTTCTTTGAATTTGCATTTTACTTGCAATCTCGCTGGTTCGATCTTATTTTTCGAAATGCTTCGTTAATTAATGTTTTTCGTAATTTCGTGCTCGCAATCCCAAATATTGCGAAGAGAATGAAAGTAATTAAAGTTATGAAAAATTACCTGTGATTACACTGCTGACACGCAAAGCATTCCAAGTGATAAACGTTCGCCTTTGCACGCATCACCATTTCGAAAGCTGGAATGGGTTTGCTGCACGCAGCGCAGTGACCAGTGTTTCCGAAAAGTCTGGAAATAAACGATTAATTAGTTTCTTGGTACAGGTGGTTCGCATTCAATTTTTATTTACCATTTTTTTTAGAAATCAGTCAAGTAGCAAAGGGCTTTAAATTTGAAGTGTATTTAGAAAAACAGCTTTTTAAAAAACATTTATATTTAGATAAAAATCACTCATTTGGACTAGCTTAATTTAATTACTAACGTATGTATTGCGAAAAGCTTTCCAGTTAATTAAAAGAATTGCCGTTATCCAAATATTCCATGTTTACTCAAATTACGAACAAATCACCGTCTAAATGCTATTCGAAAAGTACTCGGTGTCTCTTAAAGCACTTAGCTCCCCTCGGAATCCCGTAAAAAAACCGCGGGCAACAGAATGAAAAAACAATAAAGAGTCAACAACAGCGGGTCGGAAAATCGGTCTCCCTCTCTCCGCCAGGCAGATCCACCGCTAATACCAATTTTCGAAAACGCTCTCGCACGTCGCACCCCTCGGTAGCATTCCGCTGTAGCCTCCCTCCCTCCCTCCCTACCTCCCGGCGGCAGCGGCAGCAGCAGCAGCGAGACCGAGTGATAAATCGAATTTTACAGATGAGTTTCTCTTATTGAATACCGCGGAGAGAGCAAACAAACTCCCGGGCAAATAAGCCGCGTCGAGATTACGTTCCGATGGGAGGCAGCTCGCTCCCCGGGGAGCGCCTCCACGCGCAGGTGCCGCGCGGCCCATTCAAACTAAGGGCTTTATTAATGGCCCAATATTTGAGGACGATATTACCGGGCTTCCCCCCTCTCCTCCCGCGCTCCGCGTTGTCCGAAAGTTTATTGGCGCGCGGGAGGGGCGGGCGCGCACCGACTTTGAATACTTCCATCGACAAGTCGCGCGAAATTAATACGGCGGTGGGTACTTTGTTTGTCGGCGAGCGCGCCCCGTCCGTTTAACGATAATTCGTTAAACATTGTTACGCGCCGGCCCAATTATGGCCCGATGATGCTGAATCAATAAGCGTTATTAATGCCTCTGTCGATTCAATAAATATTGAATTTCCAGAGAGAGAGAGAGAGAGAGAGAGCCTCTGCGGTCTTGCCTACGTGCGTGCCTCGTCACTTGCCCTGATAAATGGATTGCGGCGCGCATTTTGGGCACTCTCTGTTTTTTCCCTGTTATTCATGAGGCGGGATTTGAAATTTATTTCCGGGTCCGAGGGAATCTTTCCCGATGGGGGATTTAAATATTGGAAGTCTTACCGTAAGTAATCGCGTTTGCAGAGGATGAGATTTGCCTTGGCGAAGCAGGTAGAACCCACCTCGCCGAGTCTGCAGTCGCAGGCGCTGCACTTCAGGCAATCTTCGTGCCAGAACATTTCTATTGCCCTCAGTAAGAACCTGCGAAAAAGCGATTCAACTTTTTAAATATAACTTTTTAACTTATGTAATTTCATTGTTATTGGAATGTTTCGTGAATTTGAAATATAATTTGTTTTATAACAATAACGTATTTGTCTCGTTAAACTCGACTTTTACTCCTTGATTTATAAAATGACTTTAACTTATGAAATATTTTTCTTTTCTTATTGAAAGACAGAATATCTTCTTTGGAATTGAGATTCGAAATAAATCTTCGAAAAATATTTTTGTTTGGCATTTCTATGAAATTTTCTTCTGGTTTATTTACGATTTCTTGTTCGTCCCCCTTCGGCGCGATCGATAGTGATGCAATTTTATTTGCCAGCATGCCAGAATCCGGGAGCGAATAAGAAAGCAAGAGTCTTATGAAGGTAGAATAGACATAAAATATTCTTACCTATCTGTTATTGCTTTTCTGCACCCAGCGCATTCCTGTTGCGCAGGTCCGTTCCTGTTGGTTTCGTTTTTGGCTGCGTCCATAGTCATTTTATTTTTTCACCTTTTATACCTGAAACACAAATATTGATGCATTTAGTAAAGCAAATTTTTATAAAAATGATCATTTTTGCAGTATCCCGATTGTAAGTGATGTATTTTAATATTTTGCATTTTAAAAATTTAAAGAATTATTTCAATTGCTTGATATTTTTGAAAAAAAGAATTCGTAAAGAGTAAAAATTAAAGAAAAATAATTACTCCAAAAGAAGTTTAACTGGTTTCAGAATCGAAATGCCATTGATCACAAGCATAATCTCCCGAAATCGCTATTTAATTCATTTCTTTTACCAGGGTAAAAAGTTCCCTTCCACCCCATCTATCTAAAAACTTGCACGTCTCTCGCTAAAAATCCAAGATTAACTTCAGTCGCGAGAAACCGCATTCCGGGCAAAAAAGGAGGCAGCGCGGCTCCGGCATCGGTACCCGCCACGCTCGCTTAACAAGTTTCAGCAGCAGCTGTCGCGCTTCGGATCCGGGTTTGTCTATGAGTAATTAGAGTTACGGTTTGAGAATTTAACCGCGGTTAGTGCCATCTGTGTCCGAGCGGCCAGTGCGGGGGCGCCGCGCGTGGTCAGAGTTTAGAATCGAATTAGTTTCGCCCGTTCCACCCCCTTCGCCAGCTGAGGTATGGATCTGTCCCTCTTTCGCGACTTCCGCAGTTGGCGGATGCAGCCGCAGCCTCTGTTTGGGCACTGAACTATTGTTCTATTAGTGTTTAACTTGTTCTTCTTTAGTTTCGATGAAGAATCGAGAAAATGTTGTGAGTTAAAAGTTTTGTTTTGCACAGTCTAAATGTGAATTTAAACTATCTTGAGACATATAAAAAGTTGACCTGGATTTCATTTTATTGATATAAGATTCGCGAAGTTTAAAGAAATTTTAATTGTACGATGAATAAAAATCTTATCATCTAAATATTACTAACCTCAGAGGAAGAAGTACATTTGCTTTAATATTAGAAATTAGCTACTTAAATATTGCTATATTTAGATCCTATCGCATTGTTTCAATATCAATTTATTTGAACCCATCAACCTGCAGACAAATATAGTCTTATTTCTGGAACTGAATACTCTTACATGAAACCACGAGCTATTAATACCTGCATTAAATCCTTATACTAAAAATATCTCATTAGAAGCAGAGTTGCCCGACATCCCTTTGTTAGTCAAAGACACGTTTCAATCATCGTCCAAAAACAAATCTCATCGTCCCTTCACAAAGCAGGCCCTATCGGAATGCCGATTGTGACGCAAACTCACGTATATAAAACAGCGAAGGCACGCGGTAGGAAGAAAAGCCTCGGAGAGGCTGCAGCAGAACAGAGGACGACGTCCTTAATTCGTGGATCAAAGGGACCTTCGCCTTCGGTTTAACCCTGCAGAGCTCTCCCCTCCCCCCTCGAAGTTTCGACCGCAAGAAGATATTAACGTCCTGGTAATATTGTCCAGGGTTAGGAGGACATATTGAAACCGCATAAACTTTGCTCATAGCGCGCCTCTCTTCTCTGCCCGCCATTGTGTTGAAAGAGGCGGCGCGAGTGTGCGACAACTCGCAAAAGCCCCTTCGTTGAAATTGAACGGGATTGTCGATGGGACTTTGGATTCGGGCTGCAAGGGATTCTTAATCTTGCTGATAATCGGCTATTTAATTAGTGTAATTTCACCCACGGTTTAACTTGGTTTTGAGGTCAGTTTTTAGGATAATAGAAACGAAGTTTATTCGTTATTTAGATATTTTTTAGTTTTATTTTGGAATTTTGAAAACTTGAATATGAATGTGTCAATTTTTTAAATTGGAAAATAAAAGAACCTTTCCATGAAAATATTATATAATCCCTTCTTAAAAAAGTGATGAATGACCATTTTGAAGCACAAAAAAAGCTTGATTTGATTGTTCAACATAGTTCAAATGTTAGAGTTATAAATTCTTTGAATTTTTAAAAATGAATATTGATTTTTAGGTATAAGATATATTAATGAAAAAATTTGAAATTACATAAAATATGAATCGACGTAACAGGGGATACTGGCCACTATACTACTGAAGATGTTTTAGACACTGTTTAGTCACGCCCCCAGTGCTCTCGTTATTTAAAATTCTTATAGAGCTTTTCATAAGATGAAGAGTAATCACTAAACATTCCCAATTGACTTCCAACAGTGTCAAGTAGACTCGGAGCGTTCAACCGTTTATCTATATCTCAATGCCCAGCATCTCAGAGATTCGGCTGTCTTGCGTAAGCATTTCGTCGTCCGATGGCTCGCGCACATAGTTCCTGGGCGGGATTCCAGGCCGGACGTGGAAATTCCTGCGGAGCAGCCTCAGCGTCCGCAAGCGACGAGGTGCATTCCCGCGGTGGCCTCGAAAAGCCCCGTAACGAACTCGTTCCTTTCTCAAATAAACACTTTCTTCTTTCCGGCTGGCGCGCTTCTGCTTCCGCGTCGATGTTCACTTTGTAGCGCCTCCGCGCCGTCGCCTGAGAAGAAGCGGAATCGCCCTCAAAGCCTTTGGCGCTGCCTCTTACGCGAGTTTCGCTCGGATGTTTATGGCGGTGAGCCGCAAAACTAACCCGGAAAATCGCTGCATTCTTCTCGAGTTCGTTTGCGGTTCCTGCTCCGCTCTGGCATTGTTGCTCGCTTTATTTTTCGCCGCGTACTTGAGGTTAGGTAAACTTTCCTTGCTGTTGTTGCTTAGCACGTAAAAGTGTCACTTTTGATTGTTATAAAAACTGAAGGGGGACGCTGATTATAGTACACGTATTTTAACTTTTCATATTTTCCTATTGAATTGAATAAAAAAAAAAAAATATATATAAAATCAAATCAAATTTCATTAACTACGTCAAGTAGAATATCGAGAAATAATCGACATGTATTTTTTCTTTTTTTAATTTAATGTTTATTAACGACCCCTAAGATTTACTCATGGATTTAGTTTGTTCCACATTTTTAAAAATGTCAATTAGCAGATGCTTTATCTGGTCACTAAACCAAATTCTTGAATGGCAAAACTTTGTTTTTCGTATATGTTATTAGGAAGATTTTAAATTGAAGACTATGGCTTTAAAAATGTACAAAAAATTAAAACAGTAATACTGAGGGATCAAAATACAAAAAAAATTTACAAATTATAAGATATTACTATAACATACTATAAGAAGAAGCAGAAGTAAAGATAAGACGATTCGTGAACATTTTAACAGTGTACAGTAAATAATCCAATATATCTGTATATAAATTTCACCAATACTAAAGTGTGCTCCATTTTTGTGTACGATTTTTATGTACACAAACCAACTCATGCCGGAAGTCACGAAATACATGATTAATGAAAACTTCACGGTCATACTTTTATAGACTAGATAATAATTTTCATGTAAAATAAATAATTATTATTCGAATTCTAAGATAAAACTTTGGTATAAAATAACCGATGGATTTGAGTCGAGCATCGTACAATTAAACAGTACACGCCTTAAAAATGAATTCTTTTGCAATTTATCTTGCTGCTTTTGCCGTGTTCGGTGAGTAACAAAAAATATAATATAAAATAATATATTAAAATAGTATACAAAAATAAATATAATAGTATAAAGATATTTATGGATTTTAATACATAACTGTGCACTTTTAAGCGGTTTCATCAATTTCTGCGGGAACTGTCCCAGCAGGATTTAATCCATGCAAGTACTTTAAAATTTAATAAACTGAAATTTTAATTATAATAACGTTGTTATACATTTATAAACTAAAATTTTATTTTATCTTTTAGTAAGAGACGAATGGTACAAACTATCAAAAAGAATGCTTCTTAATGACAAACCACGTGTTTGTACGTACTTTCAATAATTATTAGAACCACGTATGCTCCACTTTTTTACATTGACAATATTGAATAATTACCATAATAATTTTAGTCGACCTGAAGGACGGTTGTCCAGCCGAAAGTTTTTACTTGGACTGTAACGGATGCTTTTGTAATGATGGCAAACACGCTGGCTGCACATTAATGGGATGCCCCGAAGTTCCTCAGATAGGCAAGTATATACTTATCATCTAATAAAGACCATTTCTTAAATATTATGATTTAAAAAAAATTTATTTTAAACTTAAGCCTTTTAATTTTGTGTACTAATTTCATTCTCTATTCAAATTTCAGTCGATTGGGCACCTGGAAAACCATGCCCAGCTGGAAGACACTTCTTCCATAGATGTAATGACTGTCACTGTTCTCCTGATGGAAAACAAGCTGCTTGCACATTAAAGGCCTGCCCAGACTTCAGCAAACCAGAGTCAAACTAATTATTTTCACCTGAATAATTGTAGACATAAATATAATAATAAAATGATATTAACTGATGGAAGCAATTGAAAATATGCATTTATGAGTTCATTATTTTCATTTTTCAGCTTAAAAAGCTTGTACATGTTTTTGGAAAGGCTGAATAAAATTTAAAAAACTTTTGAGTTTTATGTCAGCCCATAATCCGTCGGCTTAAGTATCGCATACGCTAAAATTATGCAAAACCTGCTACGCATAGCGGAATAATAATTTCTGCTGGTTATGAGCAATAATAAAATGCCAATTTATTGATCACGCCCCACGTGCAGTTAGCTGCAACACAATTTATAATCAACGCTTTCCGAATCCTGTCATGATTGCCGGTGTAGAAGCAAAATTTGCCAGAAAAATTATCGTTATTAAACAGTAACGTCATGATTTTTTCTAACGCTAAAAAAATTAATTTTGAAATAAAACATTACATTTACATTTTTTTGAAGTTTGTTAAATTAAATAATGCTGCATTTTTTACTGATTTGAAGGCTTTCAAAAAGCAGTTACACTTATTTAAATAGAATTTATCATCATATTTTATCTTGAACAAATCACTTCGACAATTAACTTATCCACTTCTACGCCAAATAGCTCAGCGCAGGTTCGACTTTTTTAAACGCTCTCTCGTCTACCAGAAACTCAGCTAATAGCATTAATTCGAAGACGCCTCGCCCTCGAGGCGCCTCTCCATCAGTAGGTCCTCCGTGACACCTTCACTCCTCGACGTATCTGTGGCTGGCAGTCGTCCCTACTCGCCCACAGTGTACCTACAAGCGCGAGTTCAGCCGAGCGCACGTAATGTCTGTTGTCGGCTCCGATGACGTCACTTTGCCGTTATATTCATAGTTCCAGCGACGGCGGCGGCGTCGCGATCGCGCCGCGGCTTCTTAGCCCCTTTCTCCCCAAAACTTGCCGTTCCGCGAGTTTGCGGCTAAATTGCATTAGAATTCACGGGGAGGAACTAATATTCGCTCGCTCTGTTCTAAGGTGCACCTAATTTCTTCTTTAGCTGCGCGCTCCGCTGATTCGCCCGCTTGGAATTTCCCTGAATTCGCATCATTGTCCCTATGATTAGGTATTCATTTGCAAAAGTTAGTGACTTCGTGGTTTTGATTTAGAAGCTGTGGTGGAAAAGCAGATTAAGTTGCAACAATTTTCAATTGCTGTCTGTTTTTCAAACTGATTAACTATCTTAGCTAAGTGGTTTAAAAAATTGCTAACTCATCCTTTCCTTAAATGATTAACTCCCGAAAACACTCAAGAAACAAAATCGATCACGCCGCGATCTCATTTAGTCTTATCTGACGCAGCAATAATCAAGCTCAGCATCCTCGAACGCCCTCGGCCACATATCTTCGCCTCATCTTCATCAAGCGATCAATAATAATAATCTCGATAAACGATCCCGGGGACCGGACGAAAAAGCTCCCTCCGCTCCTTCATACTCACAATAAGCAGTAAATTTATCGGGCAATCGACGCCTCGGCCTTTCTTGCCGCGCAACTTCTTACGAGGCAACGAGAGGGCTCGCTCGAATCCCGGCAGATCGGCTGCTAAAGACGCGAGAAGGGGGTTAATCCGCCGTATAAGAAAAGAAGAATCGCGCCATATTTCTCAATAAACGATAAATCAAGCGGGAGCAGGAGAGAAGACGCCGCGAGTCACACAGCCGGAGCCATTAATCTATGGTTATCTACGACTCGCGCCGGATAAGTGCGCTGCGGAATGAGCCATTTCACCCTTGGGACTCGGCTCTCTCGTCGAGAAAAAGAGAGAGGGGGAGGGAGAGAAAGAGAATAAAAGAGGGAGAAAAGTAGGTAGCCCTTGGGCATCGTCGCGCGAGTCTCGCGCGCGCGCGCGACCCTTCTGATGAGCTGTGCAAAACTCGAAAACGACTTGGTTGTTTTCCTTAACGAGGGCCAGTGTAACGACTCGCCTCGAGAGAGAAGAAAGGAGACACTCTTCTAGCCTTCGCCTCTTGTCTGCGAGCAAAAACTAACGGGTGCGAACTTCTCTGTGTGTGCTTTGGGGGCAAGAGGGTGTTAGAGAGCGCCTGCAGACGCATGACTTTTCTTTTGTCTTAATTTCTCGCGAGCTTTGCGCATTTATTTTTATGGACGGCTTTAAATAAAATACTTCGCAGCCCAAGTGTTGCAGTAGTCGCAGTTTTGAAACTAAGGCACAAGAATTGTTCACCTGGAAATCTTTTTATTTATTGAATACTGATGTCATAACTATTGTTAAGGAGATATTACACCTTTAAAAATGTCCTCTTTCAATTATCTGTAAAAAGTATAATTAAACAGTAATATATTCATGTTAGATTGATAATAATAAATTAAATTTTGATCTTTGGCCTTTTCGATGAAGAAAAGTAGCTATTTTAAGATTTCTGCTCTCCTTTAATCTAAAGGTTCAACAAATTGATGGATTTTCAATCTCCGTAGCTTAAAGAGTTGTATAAATACTAATTTTTTTGATTTAGTATTTTCATTAAACTGAAAAAATTGGAAAAATTAACTTTGTAATTAATCAACCATTTTTAAAACACATATTGTGGTTCAGCACTCTCGCATCGGACGCTCCTTCAACTTTTGTTATAATTGTGGAGTTTATCGTCTTTACTTAACATTAAACAGACTATCTTTAAAGATATTATCATAAAAACGCGAGGTTATTAAACTCCTACATTATAGCCCAATTAAATAATCAGGACATTCCAAGCAGATTTTTGTCATTTTAAGCCACGCATCACAATTCCCATGACAGAAAACAGCGTAAAATGGCGCAGAGAGCACAAAAGAGCAGTGGTCGAAAAAAGAGGCGAGGAACTTTATCACGAGAGCATGCTAGCGAAATTCCAAACTTGTGCCCCTACTTCTTGAAAGGCGATCTTGCGACAGTGGGTAGAAGGCGTGTTTCGTCTCAAAGTTGCCCCCTCCCCCCACCTTTACTCCGAGCCAAGTGGCCCTCGACGAGTCCAGTGCATCAATTTCAACTTTGACGGGAGCCGCCTCCTCCTTCGCTTCTTCTTCTTCTTCTCGCCCGCTGCATTTTCTTCCACTTAGAGATAAGGGGAGAGGGCACGAGTGCCGAGTTATTCTTTAGTTCGTTAGGCTGACGAGGGTAGAGAAAAGCGAGCTTCGCTGCTGCTACTGCTTAAAGTCCGTTGTTGTGGGGGAGGGCAGGGGTGATTTTGTTAGAGAGAACGAGGTGAGCATCTTCTGCACTGTGAAAATTGAGAATTTATGGACACACGTTTTAAAGCACAAAATTCATTTAATTTTTTCAGTCATGTTTGTAGTTGAAATTCAAAAAAATTTGTTTGCTTAATGATTTTTTATGAAAACACGTAAAGAGTATCAATTTGATGCTGAGAGTTGAATCCCGCTCACTGCATTTAAAAGTTAAGTAAAAAATTATTGTTATTTTTGGTTCAAATCTAAAGCTTCATTAAATAATAATAATTAAGTATTAAGATAATAATATATTAATTAAATTATTAAAGCAGAAGTTTCAAAATCTCTTACAAAAATATAGACGTAATCGTAAATAATAATAAACTGATAATCTACAATATTTATTTTCATATTCTTTAAGACAAATTGGAATTATTATAAGCTTAGCAAGATGTAAACAGTTCCAGTTATACAAACGATTATCCTCGACTTATCTATCAGCAGCGAAATTCTCCGCAACGATCTAAAGTTTCCTGGATCAGCCCTATCGGTTGTTCTACGTTAAAGTTTTCCCCTCGACCGAAGTAAGGCAAAGCAAAGCAGTTGTCGTTACACTTCAAACAGCAGCTCTGTGAAACATAGCCGGAAATCAAACAAACTGCCGAAGCACCGATAAGACGCCGCCCGGTCCGGTCCTCGATATCCGACTCTGTATTATGTCTAACGAGGAGCTAGAGAATTAGGAGGCTTAGAGAAAATTCGATAAAAAGTCAATTTCGTGACAAAAAGTATTGATATAAAAATAATATTGCTACTGGTAAAACTTTTTTAAGAGGTCTGTCATATCAAGCTTTATAAGCTTTAAAAACTATTATTGTAATGTTTTATTCTAAAATAAATTTTTTAAGCGTTTAAAAAAATCATGAAGTTACTGTTTTGTTAAGTGTGTAACACGTAATTGTGTTGCAGCTAACAGCATGGGCAATAAATTGGCATTTCATTTTTTTAATTAATAATACACGTAATTAATATCAATTATTATTATTCTGCTATACGTAGCATGTTTTGCATAATTTTAGTATATGCGATACTTAAGGAGGTTCGATACCAAATCACAAAATAAAGGAATGTTATTTTTTCTGTTTAAAAGTGTTGCTTATATTACCCTTTAACAGCTGTACAAATTTCAAGTATCATTATAAATGTTATTTGTTAAATAACGAATTTCAAAGTTTGATACTTTAACATAGGCGGTAATGGCAAAGCGTAAAAATTTTACGTTTATGTCAACTTTTCTTGTAGTTCTAAATATAATATTTGAACAAAAAACAGATCAAATGAAAGGAAATTTAAT
>UCOM01002619.1:0-24411 GCA_900474385.1 Ormyrus pomaceus | reverse complement strand
TGCTATATCGAATATATTTACTGTATATACTGATGTTAGCTGCATTATGTATCAATTTTTATTGTATCATTTCTGGTTAATAAATAAAATAAATAAATAAATTGTCGTTGAATCAATATCGTGAATATTAATATTTTTAAAAATTGAACCAAAGACTTATTGAATTTTTAATTTAAAAATAAATTTCCTTCGAATTTTACCCTCTGCATACAATTCGCAATCAGAGTACATTCAAAATTCTCAAAAATACAATTTCATCTCCCCGCTTTTACTTTTCGCTGCAGCAACCAACCAACTGATCCCTCATTTAAAAAAATATGAACGAAATATCGCACCCTTTAAAAATCCAATTAAAGCCTTCCCGACGGCTCGCTCTCTAAATAAATAAAAAAAAAAAAATTATTTCCTTCCGCAAGCATTCACACGCGGCAGGCGGCCGGCTTGGAAAATATCGCGAAAATCCAATGCGAAAAAGCGGCGTAGGTATTTTTTTTTCTGTTTCGAAAAAAGTAGCGGATAAAAAAAATTCTCCGCCCCGAAAGCCGCGGAATTGACGCTCCAAAGAACTTGATTCGTCAAAGCGCCCAGCGAGTTCTAATTAAAAGCCCTTCGTCGCTTTGAAAAAAAGGAGATCGCGACCCTCTCCAGAGCCTCTCCCTCTCTCTCTCTGTCTCTCTCTTTTTTTTATCAACACAATGGCGTCGGCAGTTGGATTCCGAAGCTTCCCGATACGTAACAAGAGGTGGCCGCGCTTCTACAATGGAGAGCAAGATGCGCGTAATTGGATAGTGATCCCCTCGCCGATTGAATGGGGGAGAGGGACGTAGCAGTTGCGTGGGAGTAGCGCTTAACAATTTCTCGAATGCACCATCATCGTCGCCATCGAGGCGCGCTGCTTTGACTGTCGGTTGACTGTCAAGCGCTGAATATTGACATCCCGTTTGAAAAGGAACTTATCTGTGACGGCAATGGATAGGAAATTGAACGTTCTCGTATGGAAGTTTCAGCTTTTTTTTCTGTGCGCTAGAAAGCTTATGGGTTCCTGTATTCGATACTTTAAATTCAATAAAGGACGTTTTTTAATTTTGAAATAACGATCGTTTAAATTTACTTAATTTCTTAATTTTTAACTTACGTGACTGCATGGGAGTGATTGAAAAGCATTTCAACGTACCTGAAAAAAAATTTAAATTTGAAAACTATATATAAAATATGTATTAAAAGTTATATTAGTTATATTATGAGTTAGTTATATCAAGGGGCGCGGGAACACCCCGAAACAAGTTTATGAATTAGTTTCAAAAATTTCATTTTTTGAGCTGACTACTATTCCCATCACTTTCCGCGATCCGCCGTACAAGTAAAATGGGCGCATTATCAGAACATTCATTGATTCTATTTAACACTTTACCGCCGGAATTGCACAATTTTTAACGCCAATTTTGGCTGGATAGAATTAGTACAATACAGTCGTCAAATACCTACCATATAATAGTTGCATCTTGACAATTGCACATTTTTACTTTTCGGCTGCCTCATCAATTCTATATAGCCAAAGTTGCCGGTAAAAATTGTGCAATTCAGGCATAAAAAAATCGAGTAACGAAAGGAACACGATACAAATAGCTACGTACTCATGTCAGATTCTTGACATGTCAACAAGCACTTGACATTTAGAAGAGCTGATTTTTAACACGAACCTGTGCGAGAGAGGGTTGTGTTACTTTTTCACGTTTCATTAGTATATTATCAATCAATTTTTGACTTGAATTTTATTACTATAAATTTTTAATTAATTCTAAGAAAAAATTCTTATTAATATTAAAGAATATTATGCGATAATTTATTGAAATTCAGATTATAAAAGCTCGCCGTTCGAGCACAACCCAGCTTTCAATTGAAAAAATAAGAATCGTAAAGAGCTGTTCTCATTAGATTAATGATATAGGAATTCTAGTACTTATTCTAAGATAAAGTGCAGATGAAATACGCTTTTTAATTAAAAGTTATTTTTCTACGATAACTAAAAAAAAGTTTCTTTGAATCAATAAAGAATTTTTCCAGAGTACCTCAAAGATGCTGGAATAAAGGCAAACTTAAAAGCTCAATCGCGAGCAGAGGGAGAATGCAAAAACTAGGATTTATTATCATGTACATATTTATGAAGAAAACCTTTAGAAATCCAGCCTCGATGAATTTCAAGAGATTCAGAAGAGTGAAAGGAGAAACTCTCTTCTTTCGAGTAGTGAAAAGGAAACCTTATCAAGTAAACGATGACGACAATTCGAGGAAAAAATGTATATCGAGCAGCGGCCGCTTTTTCGCCATTGAAAATCAGCCGAATCAGTCTTCTTTTTGAATATCCACCGGACGGACGAAAAAAGAAACGCGGAAAAAAGCAAACAGCGGCATCGAGGCGGGGGGAGAAAGTTGGAATTGAGCTCGAGGGTTGAAAAAAAAAAGCTGCGACGAAGAAGCCACAACGGAATCACTCAAAGTGAAGGGGGCCCGTCTCTCCCCCTCCCTCTCTCCCTAACCTAATTGTTGCCGAGCCGCCGGCTAGCCGAGCCGCTTGTCTAAGAAAGATAACCTCTTTCGGAGAAGAATGCAGATCCGCGACTTCGATAAATGCTCGTGTGTGACGCTCGCTGGCGAAGCGAGCTCCGCTGTGCACGTTCGGGAAAATAAATCATTCTCTTCCGCGCTGCGCCCTAACGGCGTCGGATTTATGTATTCTGCTTTTTCGTCCGTCCCTGGGATTTTTTACGCACGAACGACCAGATTCAGTCGGATGATAAATGGAACATTTTGAAATTCGTGTCGATGCTAACGATGTGAGATTAAAGATTATTTCTACGCAGTGTGGTCAATTTTTGAGGATTATCAGCACTGATTATTCTTTTTAGATTTATTAAATATATGTAATCTCAATATCTATCCTTATAATTCCTTATTAATTCAAAAATATTCCAACTTTCATTAAATTTTTATTATTTTGTTCAACTTACTCGAAGTTTAAATAAAATTTTTACCAATTCACAAATTATCTTTTCATTATGCGCTCATTCGTTTATAATACACTATTTCGATTTTTATCTCTTATTGCTCATCCGCCTTTAGGTACTCGACTGCAAAGCTGTTCGCTTACATTCACAGCACAAGCCGCAACTCTCGACAACTCGAGACTGCACACAGCGACGTCGCGCCGATGCAGATGCAAGATCACGAAAGCATCCCCCCATTAATTTTGCCACGTATATCCTCGTCAAAGGCGTTTCCAGACTCGCGATTCTCCCTCCCACCGACTCGCACTCCATCTCTCTCTCTCCCTCAGCTTGTCTTTAACGCTCGTATAAGCGCTCCATCGATATTTATGACGGCTCGTTCCATTGCCGCTCGCAGCAGCAGCTGCAGCCGAGTCATTGTCTCCTCGGTCGCTTGCCGATTTTACGCGCGACAGGAGCGCGCGATTGATGCCTTCCGCCTCTCTCTCTCTCTTATCCGAACTCGAGAAACGGCAGCGTCGGAGGCGCGCGAAACAGGAACGAGGCGGCTAATTACTCGGGCGGAGAGGCTTGATTGACTGTCGGAATAATTGCGACGAATATGTGTTCGGGGGAAAAGTTTTTCCGTCCCGTTCGCCCCTAATGTCGCTAATGTTTTTCTAAATATAGTTAGCTCGCGACTGACGCTCGAGCGAGAGGCTCACTTTTCTCGTCCCCGTACGACTTTTCTTCGCCTTATTCCCCTTCCGGGACGAAGGGGAGAGGGGTTTGACACTTTTTCTGCCCCCGTTCTTGAGATTAACTACTGCTTTATTAATTATTTAGGAAAGTATGTAGCAGGACGTTTATTGCAGTGGTGGCTTTTGCGGTCGAAGAAAATGTCTATATTTCCTTTGAAATTAGGGGTCGTTCAACGAGTGGGCAATGTTTAAATTTAAAATTACAGTGGCGTGTCGAGTCGTTTATGGTTACGGTAAGTATTCAATTTTCCGAAACCATTTCGTTAGTAATGCGCAGTTAATATTGATGGTACATAACCTTTAAAACGATTCTTTTATTAAATTATTCGGCGTAAAGTAGAACGTAAAATGCTGGAAAATGGCTTCTTAAAAAATCTTGGAATAACGTTACGAGTTTATGGTTCAAAAAGAAATAATTTTAATGTCTTCAAAGAATTCGCCAGGAAAAAAATGACATTCGTAAATACAGGTTTCCTTTTTACTACTTACATTACTAAACAAGAATGAATACTTCTCTTGGCAATTTTAATTGTTGCTATCAAAAGACGTTAGTAACTGAAACGTATAAACTGCAACGAATTTCGGTAGATTAGTTCAAAACTTTAGTAATATTGTCATGTTGGCGAACAGTAAACAAATATACGGGAGAAACCTAAGTTTAGGAAACAAGCAAGTCACAGTGTAATTTTATAGATGTAAGTAAAACTATAGGATGACCCTACTTCTGAAGAATACTACGTTGCGTTATCTAGATGAAGCTTCTCGAAAATTATAAAAGAAAATAAAAAGTACTTGTGTTGTCATAATAAAAATGAATATTTTATTGCTTTTAAAAATTCAATCTTAAGTTTTATTCTTATTCTCTCAATAAAACAAGATTAAAAACTGATCATTCCATCCTGTGAAAGTTTCTTCAAAGTAAGTTGGCTGCACTTTTTAAGTTTAAGTTAACAGCTAAAAGTAAAGATTTTTAGAATGTAAATAGCAAATAAAGAAATATTGAAATAATTCTCTAGAAATTGAATTGTTAGATTTATCTTTTAACCTACTTAAATGAATTCGTAAGAAATATTGCTAAATTAAACTTTCTCTTCAATATTTATGAATGCATCAGCTACTTATCATCTACATCACGAAACCACATAATTGGACGTTTAAACGATCCTATCAAATTCGGAAGTCTTTCCCTTCATTTAGCTAAAGGTCAGATATTTCACCTTGATCCCACCTCGAATATTAAGCAGGAAAAACTCGCGCGGCATCTCCTCGAGCAGCACGTAGACGAACTTGAAACCTCCCCCGTCTCATATAATTTTCCCTCCCTCCGTAAGTAATCGATATTATAATCATGCATCATTCGCGGCTACCTGAGATTTCAATCTGCAGCTGGGGCCGCGCTGCCGCCTTACTCCGGAAAAAATTTACATCCAATTCACGAGTCGACCCGTCCCCTCCGGGGATCTCGAACTGAACGGAGAAAAAAAGAGCCGAGTCACGTAGGAGTCAAAAATACTCGGTCTCGAATTTTCTGCCCCCAGCAGCGATTAATACGCGCTCGTATATACGTATAGGGCAGGCAAAGAAAGAGGAGGCAGAGGCAGGAGGGATCAATTTGTGGGTCCGGCGCGAAGTAATTTCGCGCGATTAAAGCAGAGCTGTTCGGCTGAGCTCGTAAATTCACGAATCCGTCATGTGCGAATTAATCGACGTCAGCTAGAAACCCGCTCTTATTTAGCTCCTGCGCCAGCAAATAAAGGCCGAAATCCGTGGCCGCGGCGTTTTCGGAAAAAGCCCGCGGAGAGGAGGAACGACGGATGTGCAAAACAGATATATGAAGTAGATGTGGGGATGCTTCGAAGCGGCGGACGAAAGCGTGGACAAACAGAGAAGGTTGCGCTTCCGCGGAATATTGCTAAAGTCATTCTCGCTTCAAGCACTTGCTATAAGAGTTTAAATTAATTAAATTTTCCTGACTGTACGGCCAGTTTCGAGTGGGAAACTTTTTGTGCCTGCAATGCATAAGATTCTTTAATTGGCGGAGGTGACCTCGTCGCTTTTATTGCATCAATGTGTGCAGTGTACATTTTTAAATTTACGAATTTTCATTTAAAGCGCGCATTCAACAGTTTAAGGGAACAATACATTTCAATTTAGCATTTTACTATACTTTTAAAGAAGCATATTATTTTTATGAAAGATCTTTATAGTTCTTTCATTTAATTCATTACCCAACTTTATAGACATTCGTCCACAATACACAATACTGTCTGAACCTAATATAATGGCAAATTGAATTCTCTCGGATGTTGATTTAAATTATGTTTGTTCCACAAATACGAATTTCTGTTTTGAACTCCAGGGATTATGAGCAGTGCGAAATTCAACGATTTAAAGATGCTAAATGAATTGGTCATGGCACTCAACGCATAAATAATTTATGCGCCGCATCCGAACTAGTAAGTACTTTGTTCATCAATAAACCAGCATCGAGCAGTGGCTGTAACAGTCAAGATAGAAACTACTCCGTGAAATTTCGATGGACTTGCATAACTACGATGAACCGCGGAATAACTATTCCAATTATTCCGCGAGAATCGTGTTAACTTCCATCCCTAAAGAAAATAAGTAAAAGGCGAGTTCGATCGGGGCAAACTGTTATTTTCTCAAAGATAGAGGTTTGCAGAACTGACTAAAGTTTGCACAATAAACTATTCAGTTCTCTGTGTAAACCTGCAACTCGAAAACAGTTTAAACGGGCCGGGCTGCACTGTTTCTTTTTATTTCATCGCTCAAAAGAGTTTACTGCGATTTCCACTTTTCTGAAATTGATTAAGTTTCGCCGAGTCCTCTCAACTTTTTTTATAATACCCAGAAAAAAGGAAAATCCCAAACTTCCCCCGTCGCTTCCTTTTAAATTTAAATAATTCGCTACCAAACGAAAAAAAAGGAAAAGAGAAAAGACAAAACTCCTCGAACAAGTTCGTCATAGGATCGAAGTAAAGCCGGGCGTAAAAACGCCAAAAGACGAATAAAAGAAAGACAAACTAAGAGAAGAAGCAGTGGCGTATACCACGTAGGATTGTTCGGGCGGAGACAAAAGAAAGCCAAAGGTGCCGACTGTTTCGGCGGACGTCCCCCTCAAAAGTCTCCAATCGATGAGGGCTTTGTAATCCGAAGCTGCCGACAGGATTGGATCGAAATTGCTGTAAGTCGAGACGAATCCTGGCCTTCAACCGGATGAGTAGCGGCCGCTGGAAATTTTCTTGCCCCTCGCAAGTTCGCAGATTTGTTGGCAATTATTGTGTCTTGGACCTTTCGGTAATGTCTGAAATGGCATTAGCTTCGATGATGATATTACTTTTATTTGCGTTTTAAAAAGAAGGGCGAAGATTTTTCTATTCGGAGGATGGAATCCGCCGCGGAGATGACGGAAGTTTTTATGAAATGCTTTGTGCGATAAGCTGCTTAACGTCTACCTTAACTTTGTTGGATGGCAAGTTTTCAGAATTGTATTTTCTACTCGTTGCTCCTCTTGGATCTTCGTATTTTTTAAGTTATGCAAGGGTTATTGTTGCATCATTAATATTGTAAAATCAATCTTTACTTTCTTCAAAATTTACGTGGATTTCATGAATCAACTTGATTTATAGTTTTATTCCAAAACCCATCACTATGATAAGAAATTAGTATGGCTTTGAGAGGATGAAATTGTCTATGCTTCAAATCCGTTGTAAAGGATGGTGGAAACGCGGAAACAAATGGATGCGACGGAGAAGATCATATCTTACGAAAGCATTACCAATAGAAACGTTACGAATAAGTAAAAGAAAAATTTCAGTTCTACTGAAGGGATAATTCAAGCATAATATTGAAAACTTTTAAGTGAATACTTTGTCTCCCAATTTGATAAAAAATTTAATCTGAAAAATTCTTGTTTATTTATAACTATAAAGTTGCAGGACAGTAAGTGAAATCTGCTGAATAATTGAGTTAACAACATTTTTTAAATTCCCGTCAAGAATAAAATATTGAATATTTTACTACCAATATATAAATAGTGATAAATTTTAAAGTAAATGCTGTAAATGTTTTGCAACTTCCTCTTGGTTGCAGGCGGCATTTTTTGAATATAGTAAATAATTCAATCCAAATAAAAATTTGAATACTCTTAAAATGTAAATGTGGAAATATCATTCGAAAATAAATTCCAATATTTTAAAAGCAATGACTACGTTTTATAGCCTTTTCATTTTTTTAAAATTTTTTCCAGATAATCTATAATTGTCACCTAGTTTCTGGTCTATCAATTTAAATTGCAAGTAATCGAATAAAAATGTATGATCCACGAAGTAAAAGAACAAAGACAAAGACAAAAGTCATTTTTTCACTTTAAGGTCGGCATTAATTTTAATAAAAAATGATCACTTCGCTGAAGTTAAGATAATATCATTTAAAGTTAGTAGGCCTTAATAACAGGATGACGCCCACATCTACTGAAATCTGTGCCTCCGATTCGCAAGAGCGTAACTTCATTCCTGCTACTTTGACGAAAGCGAATATAAAAAGTTTGGCGAACTCTGTAAACTTCTTTATTAAACTTCGGGAACCAATTTTTATTATGGTATTAAATGGCGTGATAACCCTAGAACTCTTGCATTTAGAAATATGCATGAAAGAGAATTGGCTATTTCAATTTCTGAATGGATACTATTAAGTCTACATTTGACCAAAAACTTTTTACATCTTTGTTTAAATAGCCAACATCATTACTAGCAACTAATTAAATGTTGTGATTAAGTTTTAGGCAGATATGCAAATTCATCAGCTACAGAGTTTACTTCTGATAATTATCAAATTCCTTGAAGTTAAACCAAACTCTGTAGCTGACCAATTCCTCGGAATTGAAGATTATGCAAAAGTTGCTTTAATATATATTTTTAAATGATTTAAAACCTAATTATTCTACTAAATTTATTCGTTCACTAAAATATGCTTGAGGTACAGAGAAATTAATTTTCCACATCGTATATTTAATAAAATTTTCGTAATACTTTACATAATGAAATGAATTTTCAATTTTACTAAAATTTTAATGAAAAATAAGAACGAAACCCTGCTTTAAAACAAGTGTTTTACTAGCGTTCCAGTCAATTCCGAAATTGCAATAAAAGTTGACTTCTCCCCCATCGAACGGCGGCAGTCGCAGGCTCGAGCAATCCCTCTCCCGGCCCGTAAAAATAAAATTCTAATAAAGTAAATAAAAGCGCGGGCGGGAAAAGTAAAACAGCGGCCGACTTAGCTGCAATCCGCGGGGAATTCGTTTTCTCAAAGCCGCGGAAACGCGTGCGCACTTTCTATTACACTAAAACCAGTACTCTCTCTCTCCTCCCGGTATATTTCTTTCTCTCCAGCGAGCAGCGAAGCTGCTATCCCGTATAAGTCAGCGCTCGGCACGCGAGAGGCAGCTTCGGGGCTTTTCCTTTAGCCGAGGAAGCTCCTCGCGGAGCTATACTCGATTGCTAATGCAAATTTGTCATATACATTTATCGGCCTCGCCGAGTGCATTAGTGCAATTACTCTCGGGGACCCCCTCTGGTCGAGCTTGCAAGCACACCGCCGCCTTACGCTAATGCAAGCTCACGCGCGCAAAATGAGCTCTCGGCGCGGCTATCGAGAACGGGAAAAGCTATCGCGAAAGCAGCCCGCTCGCGGAGAGGAGAAAACTGAGTTTTCAAAAGGCGGCTATCTCGGATAGCTGGCCTGCTTCTCTTTTTTCCGATACGGCCGGACACGACTGTGTACGGATTCTTTGCCCCCCGGGGACTTATTTTTACTCCGCGCCGTCGGGGGTTTCTGAACTTTCGAGCCGTGAAATTTATGCGCCGAGCGCGCGCGCTCGCTTTTTCAGATTTTATCGACGCGCGCGTTATCCGAAAAAAAAAAGCGGAATGTAATATGAGGAAGCCGGGTTACGGAGCTGAAGCTGATCTAACGTAATTGATCGATCTGTTTATAGCGTGAAAATGCTACTTTATACTGGTACACGGGGTGCTTTTTCCTTAAAATCTCGGATTTTCTGGAATGATCGGAGATATGGAATTTCAGCTCTTTTATTCCGTTCAGCTCTTTTATTCGTCGAGCAAATAACGTTTATAGTAGATTTTAATCCAGCCTGAGTCATTTAATCGAGAATTTCATTTTACATCGTTTTTATGACAACGTTATACAGACGTAGTTTATAAAATGTAAAATTGAATATACTCTGCATAAAGGGTCTGCCGTCTTCACAGACTTAAAAGGGTCAAATCAAATGACAATCTGAAGGGTCTGCGTAACCACGTGCGGTATACTTTCCTATCTTCATGCCAAATCTCTTTACCGCTTCGCGAATCAAGCGAAACTTTACTGAACAAAAAATTAATTTCCACCCGACGACGATAAACGGCGCAAAAACGTTAATGGAGATCCTATAAGCTCCCAACCGTGGCGGTCTACCGTTAATAAAACGCATTTGAACCCGGCTCTCAAAGCCCTACAAAACTGCCCGCGAGAGAGCCTCGAATAAGTGCGCCAAGCGCAAGCATCAACCGCCCAAAGAACCGGCGGGCAGAAACGGTTGTTTCTTTCTTTTTTTAATCCACGCTCGCAGAACAGAAAGAGTCGGCATAGCGTCGGCATTAGCAGTCGCTCGCGCGACCGTTCGCGTGTTATATGAAAGACAAATAATCCAATAATACCAGAACGAAGCCGACCAGCCGGCCTAATAGGCTTATCGTTTATAAACCAGAGTGCTCTCTGCCATCGCGACAGTACGAACCCCTGTTTACAGAGCTCCGCTATTTTCCATCCCGAATTCTAAAGCGATTCGCGCGCGCGATTGTCGAAACTTTATTTAGGATTAGGCGCGGTTTGATATGCCGAGTTGGATTTTGGGGGGTTGAACGTACGTTCGCGCTTGTTGTTCGGCGTGTAAATTTGAATCTTCATTAGCAGCACGGGGGTGAAATAATAATTTCGGTTAATTACAAAATGATGGAGAGGCAAGCTTGGCCTAATTAATTGCTCAATATTGCCCGACGCATATTTCAGTGTTTGGACTGTTTTCGGCGAAGCTTTGTGAAAACTTTTAATCAAAATGAATTACACATGAATATTAATAGTTATTATATATTTCATGAATAATCAGTATTATGCGTCCTCTAATGTATTAAATATTCATATGTGAATTTTTTTTCTCTCAATTTGGATATTCCAATAAATCCATCCAAGGTAACGATTCTCTTATTACGAACAAATTATATACGAAATTACTTAGTTTTCTCGAGACTCGGATCAAAGTCACTTCGACCCGGACTTCACCGCTTCAAGACTGACGTCATTTATAACTGACAGCTTCTTCATTAACGCTCTACTTGACACACTTTTTATTTCTTCCAAGTTTGTTCCACATTAAAATCACAAAATATATATATACTTAAATCTTTTTCGATCGTAAGTGCATCAAAGTTTTTCATATTTATTGCCCTTTCGATTGGGCTTAAAAGCTTCGCGGCAATAATCGACAAGTTAATCGAGAAAAAGTGATTTGTAGCTCGTGAAAACAAAAAAATAAATCGGCCAGTCTAATTTTTGCACGTACCGCGTGGTGCAAGCACGTAAAGCAGTGACGTCCGTCAAAACTAAATCCTATCAACGCTTATCGCGAAATCAATAATGGCCAATCCCGGGTACATTTCGCCCGACTAAACGCAAATTCAACGTTTTATCGGGCTGCGGACTTGAAAGCGAACGCAATTGAATTTGATTCAAAGCCCAACGACATCTTTCAAGATTCTGGTCCGCTGAAGTAGAACGGCCAGATGCCTAGTTTTTCCTAATTGTAACCTTCGCAAATTGGTATCTGACATTGACGATAAATCTTGACTTGAATTTGTTTATTATGATTATGTATAAAATAAAAGAATTGCATTACTTTTTTGCAGGTCATCTTTACTTAATAAACTGTTCGGTTATTTACTTTAATTCAAGATTCATAATTACAGTATTATTTATTAAAATCAGAAATTTACATAGCAACGTAAAATAAAATAAAAATCGATTGTGAAATAATATTTTTCAGTGAAATTAATATTAAATTTTCCAAATTTTTCAAATTTAAGTAATTTACTTGGCTTAATACTGCAAAAAGATATTCCAAAAATTCGTGCTAAATAGAATCAAAGCTAACAAACAGAGTGGCTATTAACTATCGCAAACTTTTTCGGAACAAATATTCTTCTTGTAAAGGCATATCTCCTCGAAATACCGAAAAGTAAACGAGCAGAACAGTATCGAGGGATTGCCACCCGAGCGCAAAACAAACAGTGCACTGCGTGCGCAGTTAAAAAGCGCTCTGCCACTGACGCACGTAACCAAACCATCCAAAAAAAAAAATCCCTTCGTAATCTGCAGGACGTTCTATTTCTGCTATCCGACAGAACTTTAAAAAAAAAGCGCTACCAATAATTGTCCGGCTCGATAAGCAGAAACAATGGAGAGCGCCCGTAATAATTTTACGCGATCCAAAAAAAAACAAAGGTCCAAAGATCCCGACGCGATTTTCTATCTTCTGGGCCCAGCAGGTAAAGCTTTTAACCCGCAGCTGCAGCATTTTTCCGGCTTTATCGAGTGTGCAGGTTGAAAAAGTCCGCCTACGCGCGGAATATAACGGGAAAAGAAATATTTTAAGGGTGTCGGACGGAGGCCGTGTCTGCTCGCCGCTCTCTCTCTCTCTCTCTCTCTCTCTCGGGAGAGCGACGCTTGTCGCAACTGCTTTATGGTGCGATAAAAGAAACCTTAAACAGCGTCGTCGCGGGTTTCGTGGGGCTCGGGAGATAGCGATTTCAAACATGACGGCTCTTTATTTATCGAGGGTAACCTTCTTGGGCTGTTTACAAAAGTGGAAATGATAATTTCTTTGACGTTTTTTGGCAGCAATTTGTTACTTTTGCGTTGAATTTTCGAGAAATGTGTGCGACAGTTTAAATGGGTCTATTTCTAGAGGCTGTTTTTCGTTTACGCGAAATTCAAAGTAACAATACGTAAGAGCATAATAGAAACTTTCAGTAGCTTTTACTGACTTCTGCAGTTTAAAATTAGAACAAAGTTGTCTTTGAACTCTTAAATTGTTCTCGCTAATTGCATCATTTTCTTAAGCTAAGCCGCGATTTTCAAAAGTTGGAAGATTAAGGAAAGAGCATTTTTTTAATTAAAAAATGTTCATTATTCAGCGTACTTTTATTTTTCAAGGACTTAAAACATTATCTTATATTTTAGACTTGGGACTCAATGAAAAAGTCTTAAGAACATAACTACAATGAATATCTTCATCTGGCTTAAAACTATCAACATTGTATTGGACGCAATATTGATTAATACTACAAATATATAATTAGACAAATGCAGCTACAAATTTACACTTATTATTTACTCTTTTTCTCGAGCACAATTATCGGAAACACACTATCGCCTTCTTGAATATGGATAATACAGAGCGAGATTATAGATTATAGAGCGAGATATTATGGAAGGAACCCAGATAAGTTCTCAGAAAAGTTTTATTTAATATGGAAATAATTCTTCCTTGAACTATTCCATTTTTATTTAATTTAGAGTGACTATCGCGAAATCGTTATACTTTTAGTAGAATAATAGTGTTTAATATATATAAGAATTTAAAAATTTTTAAAATAATTATTCGTGGCCTACTTATAATGTATGTTAATGCCTTTATAAACTTTTATTATCGTTAAATGTATTAATAAAATAATCGTTAAATTTATTAATATATATAAAGGTAATATTAATACGAATAAATATAAATAAGAGAAATATTCTAGAGTTTTTAACGAGTTTTATAATATAATACTGTACCAGTAAATCACTTCGTAACAAAACCATTTAGATGTGAATTCATTTTAATCTGAATCATATTAAAAGCTCTACAGTCAATATTTGTAATTCTTTATATAATCTTCTTTAAATATATATTTTCTCTTTTCTGTTTAATCTTTATCACCAAGAAGTTTTGTGCATTAAATCTGAGTAATATATTGAAATATTATTGATTTTCACTGAATCAATTTTAAATAATATATCCTAATAAAGAATATTTACTAGACAGAAGATTAAAGAGTTTTTTACTTCTTCTCCAACCTCATTTAACCGCACATCAAAGTTCACTTTAGTTCCACTTGCAGAATAAAACAAGCTTTTTCCCTTTTCTTTTTTACGCAGATTTAAATTACTTGTTGTTTTAAATGACATAAAAACGAATCTGAGGTACAGCTTACGTTTATTTAACTTACTAAAAAATATGCTTTCCCAGTTTTATACATTTTTACATGATGTAATTTTAATTTTGAACTACATCGTTTAATAATAATATTACTCTTATTTTCAAAAGAAACTTTCCAAGTTCGAACCAAGCTATCTTATTTTCGCAGCCTCGATTAAACCAACCTCATTATTATATATCCCGAATTAAACTTCTCGGAAAAGCGCTTCCGTCAATAAGGTAACGCGAGAAAAAAACGAGAAAATAGCCAATTCGCAGCCGAGAGCGATTCATCATTCGCGTAACGCGAACAATTTATGCGAAGCGATTCATAAGGGCCATCTTTTTAATTCGAAATTACACGCCGGCGTATAAACGTCAATCGCAGAGCGATCGCCGACGCTAAAGCGCGTACACTCGCCGGCGGATTCGCTGTGCCTTTTACTCGGCGCGTCGGCACTCGACGTGATCGAGTGCTCGTCGGCAGGATATTCCAAGAGGGAAAACGAGGACATCGATTCCCCGCTCTCGCTAAGCACTTCCCCGATTTTTCGGCGGATTGTCTCTGCATCCGAGCTTTCATTCGGTTGCATCAACATAAAAACGCCGTCGGGATATACTGTTTCCATTTCCGCGCTTAATACCTCCCCTTTTCCGTCGTTAAAATCCTTCGATTCGCGTTCGCGCGTCGCGTTCGCTCGCGATTAAAGAGCGATCCCGCCTCCGTAGCTCTCCCCCTTTTTCTGCTAGAATTAAATACGTCCAAACGAAGCTTTAATCCATTGTTACAGCCTCGGCTTGGATTTAATCCGGTTCCTTTGATAGCGCAGTGCTCTCTCTCTCTCTCTCTCTCTCCGCCGCGCGAGAGAGTGGCGCTTTAAATTTGTAATCACGCGTACTTCAAAGAATCTCGTTAATGCAAAATAAAGGAAAACGCAGAAAGTTAAAGCAGACGGAAGAGCGGCTCGCATTGGAACTTTTCGCATCGCAAGGCGCGCGCGGTAGCTTTCGCGTTGAAGCGCGGCGCGCGTGCATTTCCGGGGCGCTATTTCTGCCGCTGCAAAAATAGTGTTATCTCAACTCTCGGGGGCCGGCACGAGTCGGAGGGGAGAGAGAGAGAGAGCGAACTATTAAAGTGCAGTTGGCTAATAAGTCGCCGGAATAATTTCGGCGCGCTCCAATTTACGGGCGCAAATCGACTTGTTTCATTAATATAAACCGTGCCGTCAATTAACTTATTCTTTAGTTTAGCCGGCGCGCCGAGAGAGCCCGGGAATTCTAGTTTTCGGCGTGCGGCTTAGACGACAATTCGGCCCCTCTTTCTGCGAGAGAGAGAGAGAGATTCCGCTTCGGGAGCTTATTGCAGTTGGTGCAAACGAGTTTTCAAAGTTCCAAAACACCGAGTACTGATCATGCTAGCTCTCTAATGCAACTTTTAACCGGAACAAAAAACAGCACCGCATGTGATACCTGCAGCGCTTTTAGAGCGGAGTTTAAGTGCGGCGATGAGCGTTAAATTGTCCGCTGTTTAGTCTATTGAGGATCTAAGATTGCAATTTTATTGAAATTTTTATTACGCAAGCGAATACGTCATTAGACTATTTAAAGTTTCGTTTATTAATACTTTGGTATCGAAAATAATTTTTTATGTAATTAAAAAAAACGTTATATTAATATTTCCTGCAATGACGTAAAAAGGAGAAGTAGTACTACGTCAGATTGATTGCGTATTTAATTTTTCTTTTATAGATATTTCAAATGACTGAAGCTAAAGAAGGTCCATCTATAATAAATGTTTAAAATTCTTTTTTGACTAATAAATCCGATACTTAATTGTAATACCGAATTTACTGAAAACCTCTGCATATTCCCCACCCCCCGACTTCCACATTTCTCCCCCTTAACTATAAAACATTACACTTATTCAAACAACTTTGTTGTTAGAATGAGCCAGCACAAGTTTCGGGAAAGACTTTATTCCACGTATACTAATAGAGTGCTTAATGATAAAAAATGAAAAAATGCGGAGACGTATATAAAAAGTGTCCACCCTCCTGGGTGTAAGAAAAGTTAAGAAAATCCCGGGCTAAGTTAGAGAGATAGCCGGAGCCGTGTAGATGGAGTAAGCAGATACAAGCGGGTTTAGTAGGGCGAGTCTTGTTGCACGTGTTATCTCCAACTGGATTCTCCCAACTTTTCTTACATCTCAAAAGGGTGTCGGACATTTGCGACCCTTCCCGCGCTTTTCTCGCGACGAATTTCCGGTTTTTTTATAGAAAATTGAGCCTCTTAATTTTTCCTCGACATTAATTATCGACGATAAATATTATCCAGTCGCCTTAATCCAGCGTACACGGAATCGTAAATAACTTAACGATAACGAATAGCCTTGAAAAAAGTTCTGAATAAAGTTTCGCTTTAATGCATATCTTAGCGATCCGATAAATCATTTGTTTATTATCTCCGAAAGAAAAAAAAAAAGGACTCTTAATAATTTTCCCCCTAACCCCTTGGGCGTAAATATCGAGGCGTCGCTCGTTCGACCATAAATAATCGAAAAACTATTCGCGCCGAATGAAAAATAGCGCGCGCTCTCATCCTCGATATTCAGCTAAAAAAAAAGCGACCAACAAGTAAAAGCCGGACGGAGGCGAGTGCTGGTCTCTCTCTCTCTTTTTTTCCCCCCTCGGCAAAAAGGCCGGGAGGGTATCCTTAACACTTTCGCCTTGACCATAAATCCATCGGCCGGGTCCTATTTCCCGTTAGAGTGGGGCATATAGCCGTGGGAAAAAAAAAAACGGGGGAGTGTGAAAGCCAGGGGACGGCGGCGTCAAAGGGGACGATGTCGTACCTCGAACATGGCGATCCTTTTCCATTTCCCGCTTTTGCGCTCCGCGGCAGCAGCAGCTACGACGACCGTCGGCGGCAGCGGTAGCAGCAGTGGCAGCAGCAGCAGCAGCAGCACTTGTTCCGGATCAGTGCATCGCTGCCTGTGCGAGTGGTGCTCGGCTGACGGGGAGGCCGCATGCGTTGGCGCGAAGGCGGCTCCGCTGCTCTCTGCGTGCCTCTATTGTGCTCCCTCTCTCTATCTCTCTCTCTCGCTGTTTTCTTCGTCTGCAGCCCCGCGCGAGCGCGCGCGCGCGTTTTTTCTTATCGGCTGCGAGACGCGCGACGAACTAAAAGGCTCGTCTGAGACATACAAACAACGGAGATTATGCACGTGGGAGGCGTGCGGGTAAGCACAGCTTCGCTCGTTCGCCAGCGCCGCCTTTCTTTCTCCGGGGGGGGGACGTCGCGGATATAAGAGAGTTCTTTGCGAAATTACGCCGGGAGGGAAGAGGTGAGAGAGCGCGGGGGCGGATCGAGAGGCGCGGGGCGAGGTGGGACGGGGGCCCGGGCTTTATTTTATCGAATCTTTTCTGTTGTTTGGAGAAGAAATTGGCCCGCGAGGATGTCATTTTTGGGATGTAAGTTTGCGCGAGATCTTCCTCCCATCGGAATGGGTTGGGGATCGTTTGGGAGGATCGATTGTTTGTTGAAATTCAGGAGTCACGGTGTTTTTTTTTCAATTAACGGAATTACTTTATTTTATTCAATTAACTGATTTATCGCGAGGGAAAGTAATCAATTGATTGATAACTGTTAAGTAATTAGCGGGACTTTTTCCTCGGATGTGCAATTAATTTTGTAAATTAGTCTGCAAATTTATTTAGCTTTTATCGGGGCTCATCGATTCATAATTTGCGAGTTTTATCTTCTAAATATAGAAAATTCTATCACTGAAACAGTTTTATATTATAAGTTTCAGAAATCCCTGGCAAAATAAAAGTAACTCGCTTTTGTGCACTTGTACTTTTTCTCAAGATTTTTTTCCACCAAGAACATAAAAAGTAACGTATAAAAGTTGTAATTAAAAAAAAAAATGCTTCTTTAATATTATGTACGATAATAATTTAAAAAAAAATTGAAAAGTAATAAAAAGATAACCTTAGCAAAGGTAAACTTAAAAGTCCTTTTCAAAATTCAATTTCAAACTAATTTCCCTGAACTAATTTATAAAACATCCCGAGCCTTTCGAGCTCTAACGATAGAATAAAACCTTCATTGTGCATAATAGCACAAAGCTTTACAATTTATCCTAGAACGTCATTCAATGTACATAAACTTAGTAGTGCGCTTTCCGGATTACGTAACTAATTTCAAGAAGTTCATTTTAAAACTAACAAGCCGCGCGCCGGACGCGATCGCAATAGCAACGGCGTCGCGGTACCGATCCAACCGGTACCCCTCCGCGCACCGATTTTACCGTCCAAGGATACGACACTCGCGCCTAACATCTCACGCCTGGCCCCAAAAATCGCAACAAAGATCGCCGGTCCGCCAAACTATCGGGCGCGAAAGAAAAAGCGCGGCACTGGCGAATACACGCGAAGCTGGGGGGAGACGACGCACTGGAGGATGTATCACCAACTGTTGGAGGAAGGGAAGAGAAGGTGGGTTGCAGGCTCGAGAGAGCGGGAGGCTGCTGCAATGTGCTTCTCGATTCGGCGGAGGCGGTGAACGACTGAGGCGCGATGCTTGCCCGTTCACGCGGCCTGGCGGCGGCGGCAGCGCCGGCGTGCCGAAGAGACGCCGCGCGCACCGCGGCTCGCGCATCATCAGCCCCCGGTGCGCGAAGCGCGAGTGCGAGAGAGAGAGAGAGAGACAGAGAGGGAGAGAGAGAAGAGTGCTTCCTGCCTTTTTTTCGCGAGGCTTTCGGGCGAAAGAGCCGCCCTCTGCTTTGAGAATAAATTTATCGCTAATTGTTTACTTTTCTATATGTAGGTGTAATCCTTCTGAGCATTGATTCGATGTACGTGCTTTATTATTTTGAAGTACGGCTGGCCGTTGTCCGCGGAAAATTCATTTCGCGAATTGCTTTCAATTTGATTGAATTAATTGAGAGGGATTTTGGAGTGGCTCCTGAATGGTATGATGTTGCAAATTTATATTTTTATATTTGGGAGGCATCTTTAGTAAATTAATTTTTGCAGTCGTGCGTAAAAAATAAAATCAAATAATAAATTTGAAAAAGTCATGTTTCATGTCAACTCTTTGTTTACATTATTTTTTTATAAAAATGTACAGCAATATTAAAAATTTAACATTTTATCAAGGTAAAGTGTGTGTATTAAAAACTTATTCAACCTTAAGTACCTATTTCGTTTTTCTGAAAATTGAACATATATATAAATATCTTGTTTTGCATAGAATTTCTTTGTGGTTCCCTTCAAGAAGGCGAAAATAAAATCAATCCCATTTAAATAAAACTCTTGCATGAAGGAATAAACTTTTCGAAAATTCTCTTCAGATGTAGAATCGAATATGTAATCAAATTTGCTTTTCAATGCATTTTTATTTGTCGCGTAAAAATGTACATATATAAATATATTAAATATTAAAATAAATTATTTCAAAGTTATTTCAAAGTTAATGACACACTTAAATCACTAATTATAGAATATAAACATCACTTTTACTGTAAATCAAATAATTTTTCATTACTCGATAAAAGTTTTTACAGTCCACCACCCAACTATCTTGATAAACGTAGAAGAGCAGCCAGAAAACGATTCGCCGCGCGCTAAAAGACCTAATCTCAAACGAAACAAGTGGCCAAAACCTCTTAGAAACCTTAAAGAAACCATTGCTCGGACCGGAGCGGCAATTCCGGCTGAGAGCCAAAATTATCGGCTTTCCGATATCGTTATCTCAAGTCGGTTCTCGAGTCGCGATAAATCCGTCGCCGCCTCGCGGCAGTAGCCGAAAATTGACGAGTGGCGCAAAAAAAAAATGCACCTGGCCCACCTCGAAAAAAAGAGAGATAAAAATAGAAAGCAGGCTAAGGAGAGACAAGGAAAGCCGGGGCGAGAAGAGCGCAGGAGAAGAGTCAAAAGTAAAAAGCTGAAAGAGTAATTGGGAACGACACTGAACAAATGGGACGAAAAGGAAAAAGAAGAACGGGAAAAAGTCAGTGGAGGAGAAAAAGAATGTCAGAGTCAGTTGCAACAGCTGCTGCATCGAAGATACTTCCTAATGGATCGATTGGTCTTTGCAGTAATTAAAGTAAATGCGTAAAAAATGTGATTTACAGCGGCATAATTGCCTCTGTAATTGTATTTTAAAATTAGAAAAAATACTTTTTTCAATTGAAAATCCATTGTTTTTTCTACGATCATTTACAAATTTATCACTTGTTACGAGATTAATCGCCGCTGAGAGAATTTTGCGGACGTGTTCATTACTCTTTGACCCAAAATAGCGAACTCAGCTGTTTCCTGGACACTGTAATCATTTTCACCCGACTGCACTTACGCAGATAGCAGCTGGCAGCTTAAACTTCGTGCGAATCGATTCGAGTGGTAATTGTACTGCGAATCAGCATTTAAGGGGCAATCATTTATTAAAAATTAATCAAAATACGATTTTGTATTCCTACAGATATAATATGAAATATAGTAATGAAAGTGCGCCTGGCCTTAAAATTATTCATTATTACTGTAAAATTATTCTGTTAAAATTAATCATGGTATTTATATGGTTAAAATAAAATATTTGTTGTATAATATATTAAAAATAATCAGTGTTATCGATCAAAATGCCAAAGCTAAGCTAAGTTTTACGTGAAACAGTATTTTTAATTAAAGTGTCCGTCACAAGAAATATTATTAATCAACACAATGTTTTTATAAATAAAATTTAATTAAAGATTCCGGTAAAAATCAATAAATAACGCTCTCTTTTTAAGCCAGCGAATATTCCATAAATTTGCTTCATAAAATTAAAATTAATTACTATGTAGTTTCTCCGCGCATTCGTCTGACTAAATCTGCCATTTTCTACTTAATTATAATTCGTAAGTCAGCACTCGCCATTTTTTAATAGAATATAAAGAATTTTTTATGCATGATAACATTTTTTTAACTGTATTTTAATAATTTGAAGCAGAAATAAAGGAATAAAATATTTATTTATTTGAGTTTACAGATTTATTTAGATCATTGAATGCTCCTGAACATTTGCTTATTTTACTATTTCTTGTCACGTACTATGCGATTCCAAGTAAACTGATTAAGTGAGTTAAAATTATACTGCAGCAACATCCAAGCTTTTTACAAACTCCCAGTAGGATATGGGATCAAACTGAAAAGTAAACTTCAATTATTTTTAAAACTATTTCTGTTCATTTCTCAGAATTTCGTAAAAAAAAATTGATCTCATATTTTAAATATTTTAAAAAATACAAATATTTGTATTTGTCTGTTCAAAACTTTGAGTTTTTTTTTTTCGTTTTTTTAGTCAAATGGATCTGTCGATGTTTATAAAAAAAAGTTCAAGAAAAAGTTGACCTCGCTTCGAAGGGCTTTATTTTTAGTAAAACAAGCAGGTAAAAAACAGGTATAGCTTGTTCAGAAAAGCAACGTTTTCATAAAACAAAAAATTTAGAGACCTTCTTTCTCTTTTACTACCTTAAAAGAATAACAAATCCCATTTCGATTAATTAACTTATCGCGCCAAAAATGATTCCGCATATCCAGCCGATCATTCACTAAAATCGCCGCCTCGGAAATATACCCACCGGCAGAAGTCGGGACATTCATCGGTGATAAATCAACGATAAATTTTGAACGTCCGCAACAAATCGGATCGGAGTTATAAATCGCCAACGGCGCAGAGGCCTCCCCGGAGCGTATTTACACTCTGCTCGCCGTGGCCCGGGTATTTGCTCGAAAAGTTTGAATAAATTCCCGCGAAATAAAAAAGGATAAATAAGCTTCGGCGTCGATCCCTCTCCCCCCCGTCTGTATAGACGTAATTCCACGACGTCACTGCAGTATCCTTCCTTCCACGAATCGCCGGGGCTTTATTAAAAATAAAACGCTCGGGGGCGATCCGCGTTTATTTAAAAAGCCTCTGCAGCCGCCGCGAGGAGATTCCAGGCGCGACTACGCCGGACGCGTTCGCGCGAAATTGTAAGTGCAAAGTTTTTGTTTCCGAGAGCGTCTCCGCTGCATGTCGCGCGCTGCTCTGCGCGGGGAATGAAAATAAAAGTTTGTCCGATTGCTTTTTATTGAAACTTTGCTCGTACGTTTTGAACTGATTTTTATGAACAAAATCAATCATTTTTTTTTCCCCGTTCCCTCTCGTTTTACGGTTATTTTCTTTATTCGAACTATTAATCACGACTGCTGGGAACTGCGATTTTTCACCGGGATTTTTAAATTACGAATTTATTTGCTTAAGCGTGCAGCCGGGAAATACGAAACGCTGCAATTTAAAAGCTAATTACCGAGAGGCCTTTTGAAAGAATTTTGCACACTTTAATTATATTTAAATAAGATCGGTTATTATGAAACTGACAAGAAAAGCTCGAAAACAGATTAACTATATTAAAGCAAGTAAATTGGATTGTTACTGTAGTAAACTTTAATCTCCGCTTTACTTCAAAAAATAAGTCAGTTTATACTCTGTACTTAGAGTACTATCTCGGCAAACAAAATTTTATCAAAAACTATAAAATATCAATAAATTAAAAATCCAGTCTCCTTCCTTTCCGACTTAAGCGCTATTTTCAAATAGTGTGAAAGCAGAGAGCATATCCCTCTAATTCCAGCCTGCCGGCGAAAGCAAAAACTTTCTCGCGCCAACCGAGTGCATATATCCCGCGTCGGGGTATATAGCCTTAATCCCACATTCCAAACTAGTTCAAAAGTCAATTCACCGGCTCGAAAAATAAAGAGCGCCAGCCGACACGCGCGAATTTTTCAAGCCTCGGGAAATTGTTTTAACATCGGCGAGGGGCGACCGGTGTATAATAAGGCGCGCGCGTGTGTGTGTGTGCACGGGGCGCCCTAGAAAATCCATGGAGAGAGTCGCGCGATAAAAAAACCGAAAGACCGATGAGCAGCGGCTGCGGCGACCCCCAGATATATTAATATAACTTGCGCGCCTCTCTCGCTCGCTTTGTCGAGCAGCGGCCTGTAAGAACCGCCTGCCTCTATCTCTCTCGGCTTTAAGCCAGGCGGCTATCTCTCTCTCTCTCTCTCACTCTCTCTGCGCGCCCTTCCAACCCTGTCGACGACACTTTGTACCTCTGCGCAAGGTGAAGTGCTAACTAAAGGGGATGTTTTAATGGCAAAGGTAATAATGTGTCGAGGATGTGCCGAGCTCGCAAGCTCGTCTATTCCTAGCGAGGAGCCTCGCTGCGCGCCTCTCTATGGACACCTTTGGCTATACCGCCGCGGCCCCCCTGACGTTCAGCTTACAAAGGGACGATAACGGTTTGGCTCGCAGTCGCGCTAATTGCGCCTCTTTTTCGTCGCTCGCATAATCAGCGAGAGCGTATACGCACGCAGGAGCTTCTGCACCGCTGCCGCAGCATTGACAAATTACTGACGTCATTGGCTGCTGGAAAACGGGGAGATATTTTGCTGGGATACGAGGTGCATTCTCGTGCTGTGTGAGAGCGTCGAGATTCGGTGATTACACGGACGTTCATCCACTTACAAGCGGATTTTGCTGATTAAACATTTTTCGGAGTTTTATTTCGTTTGTCATTTTTTTTAATTCGTTTGCCAGCAGTATGTAAATCATTATTTTAGGCACAAAACTGTAAAATAAATGTATAAATAAAGCAAAAATAATATTTTCGTTTGGTTACAAAATACTTCTACATCACAAATGCGACGATTAGCAGACTGATTTCCGCCTTAATTTACTTTTATTTTTTTCCTTTAAAAGAATTAAAAGTAATTAAAAAGTAATTTCTTCTACTTAAAAGTCTTTCTACAGAAAGAAATTTGCTGAAAGTAGAGTTCGATTAAGTTTTCTTTTAATCCTTTAGTAGAATAGTAACTGCTGTAGAAAAAGCACTCGATTGAAGAAATATCGTTGATTGAATTTCCTATCAAAACGGTCTTCGACAATGACTTTTGCATTCAATTTTCCTACAAGTCTAGTACAAACAACCACTTGGACTTTCACAAGCAATGCTCCTACATAAAATTTAAAGCCACTAAATATTAAGAATATTTAATTTTTAACGAAATTTATGCAGACAAAAATAGCAAATTCTTTAAAGAAAAGCATTGAATACGGCATCAATGCAATTTTATTTTCATCCTAAAAATAGAATATATTAAGGTAAATGTCCCAATTTCTACTCATGTCCCAATTTCTACTCACTTTTATCTATTTATAAATAACATGTATAGATAAATATTTCGAAAAAAAGTTATTAAAATTATTTATATCTTGCCGGAAATATTGAATAAGTTAAAAGTATTGTTAGATTCAAAACAAAAAAATAAAA
>UCOM01002618.1:0-24424 GCA_900474385.1 Ormyrus pomaceus | reverse complement strand
GAGCAAGAGAAAGAGAGAAGTCGGGCATGCGCGCGCGACTGTCGCAATAGCCCGGTGCTGCAAGGCGTGCACTCGCGGTTACTTAACGCCCCGACTAGACGGATAGGAGAGCGAGAGAGCCAAAGCCACCTGACCCGCTGGAATTCTCGCGTTGAGCATTGGCTTTTGAAATTCGGCCCCTACTAATACGTGTACGCGTATATCGCGCGGAGGAAATTCGCGCGCGGCGCTGCGACGACGACGACGACGACGGCGGCACGCGAAGGTCGATGTGCCGTTGTCTCGGCCTGCTCACCAGGAAATCCTCCTCTCTCTCTCTCTCGCTCTCCTCTCCTGCCTTCCTGCACGGCCGATTCTCTCTCTCTCTCGCTCGCTCGCACGGCCGCGCGCTGCACAGCTTCCAGCCGCGCGGCGGCTAAATAACGTTTGCGTCAGATCGCCGCTGCTGGCTCCATTATCTCATTGAACGCTCGCCTCTCGGGTGACGTACATCCTCTCTCTTTCTCCCTCGGGCGAGCTGTGCGCGCGCGCGCGACCGACCGACCGACCGACCGACCGAGCGCTGACAAAATTACATTCTCCCCGCGCGACGACGACGACGACGACGACGGCGACGAGTGTGTGGCGATCGTTTGTTTTATAAGCTCCGCGGCCGCCTGTCCTTCTCTCTCGCTCGCTCTCTTGGCTTTGCGGTATGGGAAAGAAATGCGGGAGTTTTTTTTTTTCTTTCTGTTTTCCTCGGCGCTTGATTGTGATTCCGAGGCGCGAGTCCGCCGCCGTGGATGTAAGCCGCCTGAATTCTCTTCCCAGTCTTGTGTAATCGGAGCTTTTCCGAGTTTTTCAATTTCGTGCGGTATCAATCGGGGGAATGCGCGCGGCGCGGGAATGCGCTGTTCATAAGGTTACGACACCGGAGGTATACTATTTTGTTGACGGCTGGTAAATATGTCGGAGCTCTTTCGACTCGATAACTTTATTCTTTATCTGTCATGTCTCTCGTTAGCTCTCTTTCTCTCGTTTACGCGGAAACTTGCAAGCCTTCCTTGTAAACTCGACTTGTCCAAAAGCAATTTAAGCGGACGAGACAAAAAGCTTAAAATCAATTTTCCAGAGGCGCGGCTCCCGAGAGCTTCCTTCCCAGAAAACCGGCCCGCGGGCTCGTACAAAAAAAGGAGGAGGCTTGCGTCAGCGGGGCCGCTCTCTCGTGAGAGGTACGCTTCGATTACCGCGCAACGCCGACGGCGCGCGCTCGTCTCCCTCGGCTCTCGGACTTTCACGCGCGCCGTGTGGAAATGGATTTCGTTGTACCGCCGCGGCGACTCGGCCGCCGCTTGCGAAATCGCCCCCGCGAGCGCGTGAAAGCGAGCCGCCGCGGTCGGAAGTCCCCCGCGTGCGTCTGCGTCCACCCGCCGATTTTCCTTCGCGCGCACAAAGGAGAGCGCCGCGAATTCCGCCGTCGCCGCCGTCGGAGCAAAAATGAATTTCCGCCGCCGCGCGGATTCCCGCCGCGTGGGAAAAGGGACTCGGGCCGGCCTTATCGGCTAATGGATTTTGAGCGCCGGTCGAGAGAGAGAGAGAGAGAGAGAGAGAGAACGGAGAGTATATACATATATACATGTACTCGCGGAATCCCGGACGACGAGCGGAAGTGTCGCGCCGACGTCTGATGGAAATACGCTATGTAAATCTCGCTCCTTGAGAAACGGATACTCCCTTCCTGTCTTCTCTCTCTCTGGCTCTCGGGCCGACTCTCTGTTTCCCCGACACACTCGCCGACATACCGCCGCGAGGACAATGGAATTGCCTCTGCTTACGGCTAAATGGATTCCTTTCTTGACTTTGGATATTTTAAAGACAATGTTTGCTTGTTCGGAGGTGGAAGCCGAGCTCAAAGTACTTTCCGAAAAATACGTTTTCCTCGTGCCTTGCTCAGAGGTTTTTAAACGGTAAATAACCCACTGAACGCAATTAATCTTTTCCAATCGAAGCTAGTAATGAATTTATTTTTCATTTCCGCGTTGCTTCCGGCTCGCTTCCGGTTTATTTTCGATGTACCGCTTCACTTGGTCACGATGTGCACCTGACCTGAATAGAAAATGAATTGGCTTGACATGGAAAATTTTTGTAGGCTAGTAATTAATTTTTTTTTTTTTTAACGCGCGAAATTTTAATGTTGGCAATCCCTGTAATATGCAAAGACCAGTTTCTTTACTTCTGCTTTACTTCTGCTTCGCTTCCGTTCGTTTCCGGTCCGCGACCACGCCTTGCACCTATATTCCGGAGTAAAGGAAAAAGTTGAACGTTCAACAGGTAGAAAATGTCCGAGTTACAAGGCGCACCAGGTACAAACCGGAAGTAGAACTGAAGCGAATCGGAAGTTAAGCAAAGCTAATCGAAAGTAATAAAAAGAGATTGCTCTCTTTCAAGAGTATTATTGGGTAAGAAAAGCGAAGAAAAAAAAGTCTAATCCGTATTTTGTTTTTTTTCTGATTGCAGAGTGGCCAGTCATAGATCGCTGAGGAGGCGGAGCGTGTTATGAAATTACTGCCGAACATCCAGCTGCCGCAGCTACCGCCGGTCTCCGCGGCCAGCAGCGGCATGACGGGCATGGACTCGCGCCTCCCCCCGGGGATCTCGCTGCCCTTCAGCCCCACCGACCTCCTCTGGCGGTACGGGCCGATGAGCTTCTCGCCGAGCGCCCATCCGCCGCCCAGTCCCCTCCTCGACTTCAAGACCCACCTGCCGACGAGCCTGGCCTCGGACCCGCGCGTCTGGTCGCGCGAGGACGTCGCCGCCTTCCTGCGCTGGGCCGAGCGCGAGTTCGACCTGCCCCAGTTCGACATGGACATGTTCCAGATGAACGGCAAGGCCCTCTGCCTGCTGACCAAGTCCGACCTCGGCGAGCGCTGCCCCGGCGCCGGCGACGTCCTCCACAACGTCCTCGGCATGCTGGCCCGCGACTTCACCCAGCTCCAGCGCTGCCTGCCCGGCTCGCCCGTCACCCCCACCAGGCCCTCGGCCTACCCGCTCAGTCCGCACTCTCACCCGCCGACGCCCACCTGGGTCGACAGCCCTTACGCGGCCAATCTCGCCTCCCTCATGTCGGCCAACTCGGTCACCCTCTCGCCGGCACCCTCCGTCGACAGCCAGGCCGGCTCGCCCGGCCACGCCAGCGGCCCCGAGGCCCAGGGCTCGGCCCAGGGACCGCCGCCCGAGCTCAAGCTCTACAAGAGCGACTCGGACGAGGACAACGCGGCCCAGCAGTCGGGCGCGGGCAGCCCGCCCGCCACGCCCACCGCCCTCACGGCCCAGCGCCTCAGCGAGGTCTGCATGAAGGACCAGCCCAGTCCGACGCTGCCGCCCCACCAGATGCTGCCCCTCACGCCCGGCGCCTACAGGCCCTCGGGCCAGCAGCAGCAGGCCGCCGCCCGCGAGTTCTTCCCCAGCGACTCGGCCGAACCCAACACCAGTGAGTATCCCCCTCTTATTATTATTGTTCTTTGTTCCTGACCCCCCTCAACCCTTACTCACCGACACGACTTTCCCTTCCAGACGGCAGGCTCCTCTGGGACTTTCTGCAGCAGCTGCTCAACGACCCCACGCAGAGATACACACACTACATCGCGTGGAAGAGCAGGGAAACGGGAGTCTTCAAGATCGTCGACCCACCGGGCCTGGCCCGGCTCTGGGGCATCCAGAAGAACCACCTCTCGATGAACTACGACAAGATGAGCAGGGCTCTTCGTTACTATTACCGCGTCAATATTCTTCGAAAGGTCCAGGGAGAGCGTCATTGTTACCAGTGAGTGTCTTTTTGCCAAATTGCTTTTCCATTTTTTTCCCTTTAAATTACCCGGTGAACTAACGGCAACTTCTCTTTGCAGATTTTTGCGCAACCCGACGGAATTGAAAAACATCAAGAACATATCCCTGCTGCGCCAGCAGATGCGAATAAAGTCAGAGCCCGACGAGGACGGCTCCCTCTCCGGCGCGATCGAGCCCGAGATCGACATGCCCACGGACCTGTCGATGTCGAGCATGAACCCACCGACGCCGCAGAACGATCCCCTGCAGCTGACTCCCCAGCCGCCGCCGCCGCATCCGCAGCCGCTGCCGCTGCACGATCCGCCTGCCAAGTACAGGAGTCACGCGTACAGCCTGGTCAAGACCGAGGAGAGGAATTGACGCTCCGAGGAGCAGCCGGAGGAGGGTGACTACTAGTCCTCCCCCCCCCCGGCAACAAACGGACTCTTCCTTCGCAAAGTGCAATGCAAAGCTCGTTTTGCAAGAATCACGAATTCTTCCGCTACTAAGTACAACATGATATGCCACACGCGCGCTACAAGCCGGACACAAAGCGCCGAGGCTGCTAACGCCTCCGGCCTGCCATCGATGGATATATATGTATATGGACTAATTAGTAAACACGTACACGTAGGCGATGCGCGCATTATACTCTTCGTTACAACGAACTGCTGCAAGATAAAAACGCCGAGGCCAGAGAAAGGTGTCTCGCGGTTTTTTTTTTTGTTTTTTTTTTTATAGGTAGGAAGATTAAACACATGCTTCTTTATTTTGTTCTTCGGAGAGAGGTCGAGACTTTGGTTTATCTGTTTTCTTACGACTTTTCTTTATTTTGTATACCTCCTACTCTTTGTTTCTTTCCCTTTGTTTATCTCTTCGTACACACCGAATTGCGATGCCACGAGGATCGGGGGAACGGGAGATGAAGAAGAATAAGAAGAATAAGAAGAGGAAGACACGGAAGTGTTTAAACTATCGTCGACGAGAGATGAAAGCCATTGTTCGTGTTCGCGACGTTTATATAAATTATTAATTATTAAATCGGATGCCAAGCGCGCAGACACAAGTTGAAAGAGACATTCTTATTGCGCGCGCCTGCGACTGGGTGAGAATGTTGAGTGATATTATACAGAGTTTATTGCCGAGTGCGAGAACGAGTGAGAGTTCAGGAGAAAAAAAAACAGATTATAAAATCATTCGTGTGCCAAGAACAATAATAAGTTGTTGTTACTGTAAGATTTGCGCGAGAGAGAGAGAGTGTGTGTGAAAATTGACAGCTTTGGTCTTCGATCAATGGTGCGAATTTTATAAGCGGTCGAGAGACGCACCGCGTGCGTCTTTAATTGTAATCGATTATACTCTAGTAAGTGCGTAAGTTGTAAATAAATTGCTTGCTGTAAAAGCAATTCAGAAGGAAAAGCGATAAAACAGAATATCTATTGTATGAAAAAAATAGAAGGAATTTACGGAAATTTGGGGCCAGAGTTATACATAAATTTATACATAAATATATATAGAAATACATTATATATTTTACTACCAAAATTTATATTCGAAATTTCTACGTCGTTGCTGGGTGTGTGATTGTGTGGCTTACATTCCAAGACCAGGCTTGCACTGGCTCGACCAACAATTACTACGGTGCAGAAAATTTCTTAGATAATGCGCATTAGTGGCAATCCAGAGTAATGATATGTTTCGAATCTAACAACGTATTGTATTTTTTCATGGATTCTTATTGATTTTCACTTGCTGAAAAGGAAAAAAAACAAGTGTAAAAGTTCAACTGCGAAAGTTTGCGTACAAGGATGTCTTTCCTTTGCGAGCGTTCTAAAGAAAGAGGTCTGCAAAATCATGTCGACATAGAAAATTTGTCAAAAGCCGTGTAATTTCATTAGGCTGCGAGTTTAAAATTTTAGAGTAAAGATTGCAAAATGATGAAATTATTTTTTTTACCTAACGGAAAATTTGCTGTTTAATAAGGCCACTGAGAGAACGTTCAGTTATGTTTGCACAAACTGATAAGTTTTCTATGTCGACACTAAATAGGAAATTCTTATTAAGAACCTCGAGTGATTATTGTAGAATTGAAATTTGTATCTGGCTACTTGTATACTGTGATCTCTGTAAGGTTTAAAGGAGCGAATATGTATATAATTAAATTGAAAGAGGAAGGATGTTAATTGATTAATAAAAAACAAATGTATACCCTTTCTAGAGAAGTTTAATATTATCAACATAAAGAGTATATATGTATTCATGTATATAATATACATGCATACATGTATATATAAATGAAGAATTACCTTTAGTTTTGTTTACAAAGTGTAAATAATTTATACTCGAGAATCGGTGTACAAGAAAAAGCAACACTGGATTATATTATAGATCTTAGGAATGCTAAAAATTACCCTGTCAGGGTAAAACTTGGTGAAAAGAGTTTATATTGCATAAAGCTAAGCGAGACGTGTATAAAAATTATAGCACCTGTAAAATTTTAGAATTAGAATCATTTTATTATATTATATAAATTGTTACTGAAAAATGATAGATACGAATGTTGTAAATATAGACTATATACTTATTAAGAAAAAATAATTGTGATTGTTTTATTTTTTTACCTACCTTAACTTCTTAAAAATTTAACTAAAAGGAAAAATAATTTAAACTACTAGTATTTATAAAAAAATTTTATTAAAAGTAACTAAAATCTATCATTATTGGAAAAATACAACATCATCTGCTATAACAGAAGTAGAAGTTTTTACATTTCCTTCATCATCTTTAATTTCTCCATAACTTAATCTACCATTCACCATAACTCGTTGACCTTTTCTTAAATAATTATATACAGTCTCTCTTAAACTTGGCTTAAATACACAAATCCTGTGCCAATCAGTTTTTTGCATAACATCACCTGGAAAATATAATTATGTATTTCAAATTATGTTAAAATATACTTAAGTTCATTTCTCTTTATTCTTGCCTCCATCATATTTGTAGTTAATGTGTGTGGCAAGTGAAAATATAACTACTGGATGTTGTTCGTTTCCTCGCATCTGAGGTTCTGCTCCAACTCTCCCAAGAAGCGTTACTTGATTTAGTGCTAAAAAGGAACACTATAAATTTAGAATCTATTCTTGGCAAAAACTTTTCAAGGGCAATTTTTTTAAATTCTTTATAAAAGTATTTGAAATATTTAAACACTATTTACGTAAACCAATTTTTGTTGTATTTTTACAAATAATTCTTTTACTACTGATTAAATACAATTTTTGAATTGTTAGAAACAAAAACAATTTCAAATTTATTTTGATGGATTAAATATTTATATTATACAATAAATAGTTACTTTTTTCAATCTTATTTTCAGGAGGGTTTGTGTTGTAGGCACGAGCAGCCAAATAATTAATTCCACGCAATTGTTTGCACGTGTTTGTAATAATCTGAAACAAGTAAACATAAAAATATAACCTTAAAATTTTATGTTAATTCAAACTTAAATAAAAACATCTTGCTTAAGTATTTTTCATTTTATCTTACCTTGTTTAACATCATTTTGATATTCTGTATAATTTTAATTGGCCGAAAAAGATTAAAAAATGTACTTTTTTGAAAAAAACGAAAAAGGTAAGATCACCCTTTATCCCGCCTAATCGCGACTGTATGGTTCTATTCTATTATCGCCAAACTGCTTGCTCAATGCTCAGCCGGTAATGCAAATTTACATGTAAACCGGTGTATCTTTTATATGTATATATATCTTGTTTCTGCCAAAAGAAAGGGAAACCCATCGGCGAAGCAGCGTAACCGGCGGTGAACCCAGTTTATGTACGATTGACATTATTCAACAGTTTGACTTTATAACAAGAAATTAAAGTTATAATCGTGTCGTTAAAGTTTACGAATACACACAATGGATACGAAAAAAGAGAACGACAGCAAGGAGAACAAAGCAGATGAGGAAGATACACGTGTTGCTTGTAAATACGGT
Source organism: Ormyrus pomaceus (assembly GCA_900474385.1). Classification (NCBI taxonomy): domain Eukaryota; kingdom Metazoa; phylum Arthropoda; class Insecta; order Hymenoptera; family Ormyridae; genus Ormyrus; species Ormyrus pomaceus. Next base: position 16,626 of record UCOM01002618.1, on the reverse strand, counting down.
GGCAATTGTTATCAAAAGAATCCTGAACATCACAAAAAGTACAAGCATTCACCTAAGAATGTAAGTGTTTTTCATTATAACCTTTAATAAAGTTCTATATGATCGTAACTAGTTGGTACATTATTTTTTTAGAAAGAAAAGGATGAAGATGACGAAAATAATAGTAGAAAACGGAAATCTCCAGAAGGTGAAAAGTCAATCAGTGACGATGAAGCGCCTAAAAATAAAAAACAAAATGTGTCTTCAACTTCCGAGTCAGAAGAAAAAACTAAGGAATCTCCTAAAACAGAAACAGAGAACGATGACAACACTAAAACTGAGGAGAAGGTTGCCAAAATAGAGAAAGAGGAGGCTTCAAAAGTAGTAGAGACTCCCATCAAGATTCAAGAAAATTTGGAAGATGATTACAGCGAAGCTAGAAAATTGATTTCAAAAATATTTTTTGTTACTATGCCAAAAGACTTTTATAAATTTTACGAGTTTTGTAATGAATTGAAACCTAGTGATCCTTCGTCAGCGTTTAAGATAGCAGACCTTAAATTAGTTGGACCTTATGATGTCTTAACTGGTTTGATTAATAAAAATACTCCAAATCAAACTAACCTTTTGTGCCACTGGAGATATTATTATGATCCACCAGAATTTCAGGTAATGAAATTTGAATATTATTATATGTAAAATATTTTTTAAAGATAAACTATAATTTATACCATAAAAATCTACTTTACTCAGACAATAGTTAAAGGGAATGATAAAGATGGTTTACACTTTGGATACTGGAGAGATAGACCTAGCTCAGAACCTGTTTTTGTTGCAACTAATTGCAGTAATGTTAGTCATAAGATAAAGCCTATAGCTGAAAATATTTTCGGCGCAGTTACGTAAGTTGAATTTATGTTTTTTGTAAAATATTTAATATAAGAAAAGTATAAAATTAATTTATTTTAAAATTACAGAAATTATTTAGAAGAGAGAACAAAAAAAGCAAATCCATTTGAAAAAACTGGTTTTTTCAATTTATTGGCAAAACTAAAAGCTTATGCTAAAAAATTTGATATTACCTTAGAAAGTCAAACAGCTAAGATGAAAGCAAGAGAAAAGAATGTAGTAGCTAGAACAATTCATGGAGCTGGTATTGTTTGTCCATACAATAAGAAGTCTCAACTTGGATATCGAGAGTTATCTGTGACTGATAGTGAGTAGTACAATAATGTCTTTAACAATAAATTGGAAAATGTAAAAAATGTAAAATACTTTTTTTTACTATTGCAGATCAATTGTTAAAAATAATTAAAAAAATTGATGATGCAAAAGATGAGGAAGAACGAGCAAGTGCTCGCTCTGAACTGGCAGAAATTGAAAGACTTGCTACCATTGCTGGTGATGAATGTGATTTTGGTACTTGTTTGGAATTAGGGCATGATTTACTAAGCGTTGGTAGCCCTTATGTTCAAACTTCTGCATTGTCAGTATTAGACATTGCTTACAATCAACTTGACCGCCAACCATTCCTAAAGATAGTGCAAGCACACATGAAAAATCGAAAGAAAGGTTGCAATTTGAATGTCCTTTCAACAGCCCAAAAAAATTGATGTGACCAAACTATTTTAAATAAATTATTAATTTTTTTAACCACTTACTTTTAAAGTAATGTATCTTTTTATTTATAGAATAAAAATTAAAATTTTTTATCAATTTCATAGAATTTTATTTCTAATTTTATTTAATTTGATTTAAAAAAATGATTTTGTTGACATTTTTTACATATAGATCATTTATTATTATCGCACATAACAAATTCTACAATTATATAATTCATAATAACTTATATTATTACAACAATGTAAACGTAAAAGCTTATTATCGCCTATCAGTTTTGCCCGATCCTCGTTTACCAGAGAATAAGTGTTTAGGCATTTTATTTCCGATAAATCTGTCAGCTTCACCTTTAAGACCTTTCTTTGCAACTTTCTTTTTGATTGCTTTATGTGCTATGTTCTTCAATTTGGTCTTCATCTAAAAAGTAAAAGTATTAATTAATTATTAAATTCAGTATTTAAATTATAAAAAATAATAAAAACGATATTTTAAGTAACTAACCTTAGTATCCTTAACGCCCATTTCATCTCTTGGTGGTCTTGAAACGCTACGATTTCTAGACTTAGATTCCATTCGTTGTCGTTTTTGGTCTACATTTTGAGATAATGACCGGCTACGTTTTCTCGTTTTTGTAAAGTGTGCCTAAGAAATGAATTTTTGAATATATTTTTAAAATAATTATATTATAATAATTATATTATAATAAAAATAAATAAATTAATTATAATTACATTTTCTGTATCATCCATATCCACTCCCAATTCTTCCATGTCATTACGAAGTTTTGTTACTGATCGATCGCGTGATCTTGCAACTGCTGTACGAGGCATAACAGGTTTAGTTGATTGTTTATTAACTAACGATTCCTGTTTCATGATTATCTTCTTTTCGCGAATTTGTTTCGCTAAAGCTTGAATTTCTTTCATAGTTTCAGTCAATTCTGGAACTTTGTAATCGTAAACACCAGCTGCTATTCTCATTTCTTCTTCCTTCTCCAATTCATTTAGTTTCTATAATTCAAATTTAAAAGTTAGTTAAATATCAAACAAAATTTAAAGACACGAATTTTCTTGGTAAAGTATGAATGTTTACCTCAAATATGTCAGTATCAATGTAATCTGCAATATTATGACCCTCCCACATTTCGGGTATAATATCATATTTCTGATCACCTTCAATATCGTAATTCTTTTTAAGATCCAATACGTAATCATCACCCATTTCTTCTTCGATTTCTCTTTCCAATTTCTTCTTTTTTTCAGTTTTGATTGCTCCCAGCATCTTCTTTTTTAATACACTTTCTGGTATGCACGGAGGTCTTACTTTATCATCCCTAGGTGCTGGTGTAGCAACATGAAGACGATTCAGAAGATTTTCAACCTAACAATTTAATAGAAGATTAATTATAAATAAACGGAGAATAAGTGCAATAAAATATATTAAAAAGTTTTATTTTACCTTCTTTGTCTTTATTTTTTGATCAACTCTGAAAGACAACAGTCTTTCACAGGCTTGAGTTTTCACATCCATTATACCAAAATCTGTAATTGTGCTCATTTCTATAACTGGAATATTTTCATCATCTTCAAGTACTTTTAATACTTTTCTTTTTTCACTTGAAAGCTCATCTAACCGCAACACATCGACTTTATTAACAACAACTAATAATGGTTTATTTGAGAAAAGAGGTTTGATTGATTCAAACAATTTCATCTAAAAATTTCAAATTTTTTAAAATTGATAAATTTAATGTCGCCATTCAAATAAAATGTTTGATTTTTCATACCTGTTCATCTAAAGAATGCCCGCATTGTTCAGAGATATCAAAAAAGTAAAGAACAGCTGCTCTCAAATGTGCCAGTGCAGTTATAGCCTGCATTTCAATAACATTTCTTTCTTCCAACGGATGATCCAAAATTCCAGGTGTATCAATCACTTGCCATCTTAAATACTTATAATCTGTGTGACCAACATACAAGGATTTTGTTGTAAAAGCATAAGGTTGTACTTCAACATCTGCTCTGGTAATCTAAAGAAAATTATATTATGTATACATGTATTAAAAAACAAACTGTATTCTAAATTTATAAAAAAAAGAATAATCTTACTTTGTTAATGAAGCTGCTTTTTCCAACATTAGGAAAACCACAAATAATAATGGTTCTGGTGTAAGGATCAATGCTTGGCAATCTAGCTAAATGTTGACGAACTTGTTCTAAATAAGTTAAATTTGTTGCTTGTCTTTTCATTATAGTGGCCATACGACCAAGGGCTGCCTTTTTCAACTGCTTACATCGGTAGAGAGAATCTCCATACTTGAGTAAACGTACATACTCTTTTGCAACACTGAATGACAAATTTAAATGAATACAAAACAATAGATTATAAAAACGCAATTTCTAAATAAAAGAAAACAAACCTGTCTATTAAATGCCGGGCTGTATTCACTTGACCTAAAGCTAATTTATAATGATCTTTGTCATATAAAACATTCATCAAATCAGCATAAAATGGATGTACATCGTCCAGCTTTGGAAATTCCTGAATAATTTGACTGAGACGATCATGGAACGTCTGTTGCGCAAATTTAACTTTTCTGGTATAAAAGGCACGAATTCGTGAAATAGCATATTGTTTATGAATGACAGTTGGAGTTTTACGCTGAACTTTTGACAATGTTATGTCAATGAAATCCTAAAAATAAAATATTTAATATTAAAATCTTTTTACCAAAACAAACATATATTTCCTAAAGTCTTTGATAATGATAAAATAACTAACAAATTTTAAAAGTAAATTGATTTTGTTAAAAGGAAAATGCGCTACAACCTAATAACATAACCTAAACAGGCAAAGAAATTGACTTACTTTAGCCGTAGGGACGACGGCAATCTTCTTAAAATTGTACATAGACATGTTGTCTTTGATTATATACTAGATCGAGGCAAAACTGATATTTTACCAGCGTTAATGCTTTCTTTTACTAAGAAATTTAACGAGGTAAGATGCACATGTTGCGTCCACGTGCCCGCAACTCTGGGAAGAAAGCATCAGCAGCCTCTACAAGCCTATATACAAAACGCCAACCAGCAACAGCGCCACTCGAATCATATACATACTAATACTTTTATAGGATATGTTGTACATGTTATATCGGGTTACATATAGATAAGTAATACGGATATACCTTCGAAATTGTAGCAGACGATCGAAATAATAAAAAATTATGTTTTAAAAATAATAATATATAAAAAAATAATGCTAGTTCTTATTTTTAGGGAAAAAATGCATTTAGTAAAATGAATATTAAAAAAAAATCACTAAAAAATTTTGTAATGTTAAATAAATAATTTGTGTGTTCGGTTAAATTTTTTTGTAGAATCAAAATAATGATCTTGTATGAAGAATCGAATGCATTGATCGTTATGGAATGGTCATTGAACATTCTTTGTACAAAAATATTCTACCTAGGTATACGGCCGAAAGGAGTGAAAAATATTTCTCATAAGTGTTTTATCTATGCAGTTCGATATCAAGAAATGTATATGGAATCACAGGTTTTTATTGGTATCTAAACTTCAATGATGGGGTTGTTATAGACAAAACCGAAAGCATTCCGAATATACAGAAAATAATTATATCTATCGCCTAAAAAATATTTAACCGTTGACAGCTTCGAAATATTGTTTCCTCCTTCAAATTTACCGGGATTTTTGGCGCTGCAAGCTTGGAAAGAAAATAGAAGAATTAAAATAAACAAACGACGAGCTGAATAGCTAATTTGCTCAGTGAGACAGTGAGTGACAAATTTGTTTTAACATTTCTTATGTGTTTTCTGAGTAAGATTTGTAAAAATCTACTTTTTTGTAAGTTCCACAAATTGTTTAATGTTTTATAAGATGAGTATTTTTATTATTTTAATTTTAAGGTTTTTAAAATATGCGTAGAAGAGCACCTAAACATGACCAGTTTAAAGTAGTGATTGTCGGTGACAAAGGCGTCGGGAAATCTTGTCTTGCAATGAGATACTTTCTGAAGAAATTTGATCCTTCAAAATCCGTAATACATTTTTCTTCTTTACATTATTTTACTTTGTATGAATTTAACAGATCTTTTATTTATAGCGAACTACAATAGATGCATGTTATCATTTAAAAACGTGGAGTCATGGAGAAAAAAATTATGTCATGGAATTGTGGGATACAAGTGGGGAAGAGAGGTAAGTGATCGTTCTTACATACAAAATTTTGGATTATTATTTGTTTTCTTACAAAATAACTTTGACTGCTCTGTCAGGCGATTGGTGCGCCACCAAACGTTCGAAGTGTATTTTTCTTATTTATATTAACGAACGATAATTAGAAACTAATTACATAGCTTTCCCACCTCTAGGTAATATTCAAGTATGTTTTAAAAAAATTTCGCAAAGAAAGAATTTAAAATGGAGACGTAATATGGAAGAAAAATTTGAAGCTGCAACAATAGATTGGTTACGTTCGTCTGCTGTCTCTTAAAATTTTGTCATCCAGCTTACCTTTCTATTTTCACTCCTTTCTTCGTGAAATTTTTTTTATTTTAATTAAATATACTTTGATGTTACCTACACGCGGGAAAGTTTTATTTACTGGATTTAGAGATGTCAATTAATTTTAAATTAAAAATAAATGTCGGTAGAGCACCCTTAGGATAACAATTTGATTTCTATATATTGTTGAAAATATGTTTTCATAACTTTTTATTGCTCACATATTTGAACTTTCATAAAAAATTCATAAATCTGAATATTTTAATGAATGCAGGTTCAGATCTATTTGTCCCGTGTATTACCGCAAAGCCGTGGCAGCGGTCGTTTGTTTCGATTTAACGGGTTCGGAAAAAAAAATTTTTGAAAATCTTAATTATTGGATTCAATCACTGCACGCTGTGGAGCCGTTATGCAAAATTTATTTCTGCGGCACAAAAAGTGATCTTGATGTCAACGGATTAAAAATTATAACTTTTTTAACTTCCGCCGAGACACTTGTTAAAGAGCACAACGCTCGGATTTATATAACGTCTAGTAAAACTGGAGGTGATATTGGTAAGTTTATTTATTTTAAAAGCCTCTGCAGACTTTTAAAAATATTTAGCTTTGTATAATTTTAGAATTCATACTGGATATAATATACAAAAATTAATTAAACATTCTATATTTTTAAAGTTAGTCTAAATTTCTAATCACATCTGGTTTGAAATTTATTAAATCAGCATATACTTATGTCTTCAGCACTTTATTTTTATTAAGTAGATATTTTTTTATAATTGGAAATAGTAACTGAAGCTTTTACAAACCAAATAAAATATAAAGAAATATAGAATAATTAAATCAACTTTATTTTGGCAGAAAAATTATTTCAGGACATTTTCTATGACTATGTACATAATACCAACTCTGACAAGAATGACTTTAGTTCTACACTGAAACTTGAAACTGGCCAAGAAAGACGTTGTTTTGATTGTGTTAATTGTTGGAATCAACTGTATGTATAAGTTAATGTATTAATTAGTTTATATCTGACGATTTTATACTTTCATAAGAATAATAAAGGTATATGAAATACTTTACTGTTGCTTGCATTGCTCCTTTAAAAGAAGGCTTGAATTTACAAGGAAATTATACTAAAAAAAATATTTTAACTCAACGATATTGTTCATATTTTGGAATTCAAAAGCCTAATATATGAATTTACTAAGAGTCATGCAAATTAATGCGAGTTTGCATCTTCTTGTCTTTAATCGACAAGAAAAACGGTAATAAAAAAACATTGCTATCCAATAAATTGTGTCAAAGTAATCTATCAAAAAAAAGTACATTTTCGCGATTCCTTTGGGTTTCAAAGAAAAAGGCAAAATATTATCTAATCCACGCGAGCAACGATGATCTCCAAGCGGAATACAATGATTAGCAGCGAGTCTCGGAGAGGAGTACTGCGCAACAGCTAGTCAGTGGCCGTGGAGTCGGCCGCAGTTCACATCCCGCGGCCAGCCACACTCACTCCTGCCCGACCTCTGGCTATATACATGGAAATACTCTTCCTATATTTTACGGAAATGCGCCACTTTGTCCGCAGAGCCGCTGTCCAAGCAAACATTTCCCAAGCAACCGCGAGCCTTTCCTCTCCGTTCTTTCCTTCGCCTTTTGCAGCCGATTAGCCCCTTTTGTTATCGCTGGGAATTGCGTTGCGTTTGGGCAGTTAAGTCAAAGGATCGATGGGAGATACTTGTTTTTTTTAAATATTCGGGGATGAAATTGATTAATAATAGGGAAAATTCGTAGTTGAGTGTGTAGCAATCATACTTTTATTGGACGTTTCGCAAAAGTTCGATCGAAACCAATCAGTCAGAGAACTTGTTATTCGTACCTAGTATTCTCCTCGATTTCGATAACGAATCTGAAAATTGTAACCATCCAGAGCACTCAAGCGTACTCCCGTCAATATGTTAAGCCGGGATCAAAAAATTGTGGAAAACGTTCGAACTTTTAAAGGCTGGAACTGTCACCGAATATTTTATTATTTCAATGTAAAGTTGGACCGCTAAACGTGTCAAGCTTGGTTTTCGTGAAATTCTATTCAAAAAACTTTCTATTTGAAAATGCATTTGTCAATAATTGGTTTATTTATAAGCGGTATTTTTTAATCCGCTGATCTAAAAGTTTAAATTAAAAAGTACTGTAAATACTAATTTTTGTAAAACTGTCAAATTCAAGGTTTGAAGTAATATTAGAAGCATCCAACCTTACTGTAGACTGTACGAGCTGTCTTGGTTCGTTGCATACTTGAATAATTTAATTACTACCAATTAACTGTTCAAAGGAATACTTTGACGTACTAATTCTTTCTTGTGTAATTGAAGCAGAACTTGACTAAATTTAATTAAAAAGTGGGGGCAAGTGAAGTACGCCATGCATATATATGTTGATTACAAAAGTATGGAAATATTTTTTTTTATGTAAGATGTAATTTTGAAAATTTCGTGGTTAAAAACTAAAACGTTTGTTTAACTTTTTAATATTATGAATACTTATTAATATATTCGCAAATTAAATAACTATATATATATAAGAGAAGTTAAAAGATTACCTATGTTTAATTTACAAAGTCGTTCGTTGAGAGAAATTCTTCGTTTATTTTAGCAGCAGTAATGTAAACCTTAAACAAATTCTGTTTCACATAAGCGCAAAAAACTTGACGTTAAATCTATTCTTGTACTTAGCCAAGAAGGGCTCTTCTGTCTAAAAATAGACTTTTCATGGGTACTTTTTGCGTCGAAATTTCACAACCGGAAAATATTTAGGAAGGAGGAACTCTACGCTTTTTAATTTTGTATCGTAACAAAAGTGAGTCACAGTCGAGCAAGTATATAATTATTTGTATATATATAAATATATATTTTCAATGTGTCGAAGAAAGGTTTTTAAACTAGTATCAGTGAAATTCGCACCGCAACGGATGACAGATTATTCAACGAGCCTTAACGTAGTTTCGAACTCCTTCTCAACCAACTAAAAACTTGCTCGAATAAACATGAGCGTCCAGCAAATACACTTATCACCGTAACCGATCGATGTCTCCCACCTAGATTTCCCAAAACTCGACCGGCAGCTCGTCCAAGTACACATACCTTCCGCCCCCCTCCCCCCGAAAAAGGCCCCGAAACTCTCCCTCCTCGATCCGCTCGCTCGAGCACCTCTCCTCGATCCTCTCCCGCGCGGGGGCACGCCACGCACGGCGCGCGCTTGCATCTGTTGCACCGCGGCGGGGTCAGGAGAGCCGCGCGCGCGGGGGCTGGCAGGAGAGCTGCCGCCGCCACCACCTTGCCTGGCATCAGGGGGCAGCGTAGGAGAGCGCAGACGCGCGCTCGCAGTCCCGCTCGACCGCCAGCGGAGCAGCAGCAGCGGCGGCGGCAGCAGCAGCAGCAGCAGCTCTCTCTCTCTCTACTCGGGGCGCCTCAGTGGAGCGCGCGACTCTTAGCCGAGAGGAAGGTGCGCGCGGCTTCCCCCCCGACTTGCTGCCCCGATCTTGCGCGTACTGGCCTGCAGTCCGGTGTCGTTTGTCACGCGAGAGTGCGAGTCTGCGTTTTATTGATAAAAAAAAAAAAAATAAAGGGTGACCGTCGGGGAGGGCGCGCGAGCGTCGAGTGCACCGAGTGCCAGCTGAGCTGGGGGTCGCGGGGGGGTGAATAATACCCATCAGGTGTGCCGCGTTGTGGGGGGAGGGGTTGGTGGGTCGTCATGGCCTCCTCCTGAAAGTCAGCGCGAGTGAGAGTGCGAGCACTGGCAGGCTTTGCAGTACCGATCGGCGAGGATGGCCGATCGCTTGCCGGGCCATCGCGGCGTTGATCGATCGCAGCTAGTCGCGGCAGGAAGCGCTCGGCATGTCGCCGTCGTCCCGCTGGCCCGCTGACTCTCCTCCCGGCGGCCATGCACGAGTCCCAAGCCGAGCGCGACGAAGGACTCGCCGATTGAGGTGCCCGCGGACCAAGAGGAGAATAACGTGCGCTTTTTACAGCTATTTCGCGCTCTGCCGACGACAGTGATGCTCAGATCGGAGCGCTGAGACACAACGAGAGAGGGACACTCTGCCGCTGTCTTTCCTTGGTAAGCACGGAAGGTCAGTCGCGACCTACCTCCCACTTTTGCTTCTCGAGTGAGCGCCGCGGTATACATCGGTTGCTGCAGGTTTTCGAGGAGGCCCGGGGAGGAGAGCCTCCATTTTTAATCTCCGGTGCAACGAGAGGTGATTTGTGCGCGGGCGAAGCGCTTTCCTGGGGGGGGGGAAAAACGGGAATTTTCCGTTCGAGCGCGAGTCGGAGGTTGCTGCTCGGATTTAGATGTCGGGTCTGGCTTTTGGCGGACGGCGGTTTTGCTCGTTTGTCGACTTACGTCGTAATGTATCAAATGCGCGCTCTTCGCGTAAAATTACGTTGATTCCGGGGGAGGTGGGCAGCTCGACGAACGTATTTTTTCCGCCGTTGAATTCTCGAGCGAATCTCCGACGAGTATCGAGAACTTTGCCAATCCTGTAGCTCGAGCTTTTTGCCTTGTTTTTTAGGTCACAGACTCGAAAAAGGGGGATACCGCACTGCACTTGTCAATTCACTCGGCACGGCAGCGGCGGCAGCGAGCAAAAAACCTAACACGTGGCATCGCGAGTGTATAGGATTCCGCTGAATTTTCCTCGAATCCTTATACTTTCCCATCGGGCGACGGAGACGCATATAAAACTGGCGGGCGCGAGCGCTCGCGACGCTTTTAGAAACTCTTCGTGTTTTTGCGCGAAAAGGCGAATACGCGCACATTTCAATCCGCGAGGCTCGCTCGGCAGCTCAATCGAGGAGTGTTTTCGCGGATTCCGCGGGCCTTACTAATTTCCGCCAATTGCAAAGGCTTTATCGTCCAGTAAAGCTTTTGTTCTTGCCCCTCTCTTTTTCGTCGCAACCTTGAAACTCTTTCGAGAGATCTCTCTCTCTCTCTGTCCATTGTGCTCCGCGGGTACAAAGGAAATGCATATTCAGAGCAAACGTTACCGTCGCGCGGAAAAAAAAAGGCAGCGGTAAAGTTTCGTTGCCCGAAATGAAGTCGCTGCAAGAAATATCTCCCCTCGAAGCTCTCTCGTCGCGTCACGGAGGGAGAAGCCGCGTTTCCCACTGGCGCCTCTTATTAAAACAAGCGGTAAGTGACGGGTGAAGCGTCGGTGCTTAAAATATTGAAAGCTCCCTTCCTCCCTTTCCGCCAATGACACACTTTTTCTCCGCGCGGTCAAAAGATTATAAAAGAAAGGGCCAGAGGATCGAGATCAGTCTTCCCCCGTTCGGCAGATCGCGAAGTTTCCGAGTCGTTATACACGGCGGTGACGTTCGCGAGAGATGAAAATGCGCTTCCCTCCGTTTCCGCGCGCGACTCTCGAAGATTTTAATCTTCCTGACGTACCTGATGTACCGGAGGCGAGGGGGGGGGCTTTGAAAAATTCACTCCGCGAATCCGCGAACGCAGGAGCGATAGCCGAGCGATTAACGAAATTTATACGCCTCGCTTTGCGATGTAAAGCGGTATAATACGCTGGTTAAACGCGCGGCGGAGGGGGAGGGGGGGTTTGTTTGAGGGCTCATTTAGATGAAAATATTAATGCCGTCGGAGGGTCGCCGGGTTGATTTATTCACGACGAGAGCCAACTTATTTCGTGAAATTTCGTTTGGGAGTAGTTTATTTGCTGGTAAATAGTAATGACTGCATTTATTATTGATCGACGCAGATATCTGCTGTATTTGAAATAAATGTTTATTTATTTAGCTCCGTTGGTTGATGCCTTCTAAATAAAGATGACGGCTCGAAGAAAACAAATTAGCTTCTCAAAATAAATCGAACCCGCGGTAGGAAAGGAAAATTTCGTGTGCCAAGTACAACGCGAAAAATTGTAACTCATCCGATATAAAGTTAACTTTACTCGCCACGCGCGAAGGTTGAATTTTTTTTTTCCTATAGAAAATTTCCAACTATTAGCCATTTACTCCCGCGATTGAAAAAGCGTCCATTCAAAATATATTCCACTCAATCAATCCAAGAGCGCGCATTAGCCTTTTAGCGTTGCGGCCCCTCGAATCATTTAGTCGTTTGCATAAACTAGTTAGCATAAAGCTCGCGCATATAAATCGATATAGAGCAATTCTTCGGGGGATTCGATCGCGCCGTCCTTTTCCGACGGGCCCCCGATTTTTGCATGATAATTAACAAAAGCCCATCATTTCGAGAGGAAAGGGGAAGGGAGGATCGCGCTGATTTTCATTTTCATAGATTGAAAGGACGCGTTTTGGTGCCGCTCGGACTATTAATCCAAGCTCCGACGAATTGCTTTATTTATTTACATCGCGTATTTTCGAGCTCTTGAATTATTTATGAGCCTATACTGGTCCGTTCGGCTCGCAGGTTAATCGGGTTTATTTTTAATCTGCGTTATACTTAAAACGAGAGAGAGAGCTTGCCAATAATTTATCGTTTCGAGTTCTAGTCGAAAAAGTCGCCTTTTTTTTTTTGCTCGGGGCAGGAGACGGGGTCAAGGCAGTTTTGATTTAAGATTTATATTGAAATCGATTGACGCTTTTACGGAAAATTTATGCGATGCGGCTGCAGATTTTTAGATTGAAAGTTTTTAAATGTTACCTTTTCGACCAGCTGCACCCATTGTAAAACTCGGACAGACAAAACAGTAAAAAGTTTTGCTTTTTGCTTGATTAAAAAAGCTTGTAATATTGCAGCGTACAAAAAGTAGAGCAGAGAAAGAGAGAGAGAGGGAGAGAACAAAACTTTAATTGGCTTATTGTTCTGAAAATATCCCATGATAAATTAAAAAAAAAAAAAAAACTAAGAGCCCCCAACCTGCAGCTCGACCTTCTATTTTTTGAAAAACTCCGACATTAAACCCCAACCTATAACGAGCAATTTTTCGCAAAATTCTTCAACCCCAGCTCCAATATAATCAATCGCCGTCCTTCCCCCTTCGCCGCTTGAAAAACCGTCGCTCAACGCCGCCGCAAACCGAATCTCCATCGCATTCGAGAACGCGCCAACTATTCGCCCCCGTCCCCGGACTCCGGGCTCATAATCGCTTAGCAGCCATCGTAACGGCGTTATGCGCGCGAACGACCAGTCCGTAACTTTCCATTGTTGCCGGCGTGCATGCACGTACGCGAGCGAGAGCGCCTATCTCGCCAGGAATATTGTACGCCGCGCCGCTCGCGCGGACGGCCAGATGCTCGCTATAAATGGCGCGAGGGGCGCGCGGAAGCGGCGATTCGTAAATCCGGCGTGGACGCGGAGCGAGGAGGCCGCTGCCGGGAGCGTCTTTCGAAGCAAACTTTAATCGAGACCGCGCTCCGCGGGATATCTCTCTCCCCGAGAGCTCGCGAAGTTAATTAAAGCCGAGAGCGCGCGAGATTCTTTCGATTTTCGATTCGTTGGGGATTCCAAGGGGATTTCGGGCGGGAGGTGTGCTTTTGTTAAGCGGGATAAAGTTGCGCGATTAGCGTCGTTGTTTTCAATGGAATTTAATAGGTCGCTCGGCGATCGGGATTTCAAGGTTCTTCGGCTGTTGAAATCTTTGAGAAATTGCAATGTTTAGCTCTTTCAAAGATTAATTACGCGTGAAATTGGGCGATTTTAAGTAGTAACATCCGCGTTTGGTTAGGCAAATCGTACAAAGCTGCGCATGAATATTTGACAGAAAAATTTCAATCAGCGAAATTGTGACGTATCGACATCTCGAATACGATCACAAATGGTCGAACAAAAATATTTTCCTCAAAACGAACCATATCTGAGCTGAAACGAGTGATCACCGCTCCCGAAAGGCGCTGCAAAATCAGATCAGCCGAGAGAGAAGCTGGGAAAGGGCGCGCGGAGCTTACGTTTCTCCGGGAAAAGCGGACGCGGAGTGCTTGCCAAAGCAACACGTCCGCGTCCGATCGGCGGGGAGGTCCGCCTCCGCGTAACGAGTCTATATATACGGGCGGCAGGCGCGAAACCGCACGTAACTCCTCGCTATTATTGGCGTTGCGCCGCGAGCGCCGCGGAATTCCGTGGGCGAGATGATTCGCCGCCCGGTGCGAGCGGCGGCCAAAGGTTCTCTCTCTCTTTTCCTTCAAGACCCGATGGCTCTTTTAGCCGAAGGAATTCGGCGGAGCGACTGCGGAGTGGGCGGGAGAGCGAATCGCGCTTTATTTTTCGATCGAGATTAGCGTTAAATCGTAATCGTTGCTAAGGATCGCGAGCGTTTTAATAAGCTTTGAACTGCCTTTTTTGTAGGGAAAATAAATTTTTCAAGTCTCTTATCTGGAAGTGAAATACTCTTGAGATACCTACTTTTTCAAGTGGGACTTTTTGCTGCATGTACCGGAACAAAAATATCTGAAGAGCCGAAGTTTCAGGTTTCTTCGGCGTTTCTGGAAGCGCTTCTCCGATACCGAGTGTACAGACATTTCAAGTACAATCTTGAATGCCGAATCGTCTTTAATAAAATTCCCAAATAAGGAGACGAAATTTTCTGCCACAGTTAACCGCGAACGAGAATAACCTCGGAACCGAAGCGAATTCCTTCGTCGGGCGGAGAAGTGAGCTGTTCTATATTTCACGAGTACTACTCTTTGCAAACTAAGAAGTGCACTCCATCATAGAGAAATTGATTTTTTATTTACTCACTGGGCGAACTCCGCGAAGAAGTGAACTCTGTCTCCGCAACGACAAGTCGACAGTAAGACTCCGACATATTTTTAACCCATCGCCTGCCTAAACAAGCGATTCGTATCAGCAGCGCCGCCGACACCCAAATCTCCGCGTTACTCCAAAAAATTCTTCACCCCTCCGCGGCTGTATTACGATCAAACACGGCATTTCGGAGGAGAGCATACCGGCCCGCTTAATCGAGTGTTCCTTCGCGAGGACGACCCCCGTCCGGGTATATCCGTCATGTCCGCGCGGCCCGACTCGTCATTAACGAGACCCCGATGCGAGAAACGTGTCCGGGTTACGGGACGCCGTCGGCGCAGCTGCCGCCGCCTCTGGAGGACCGGCCAAGGCGCCGACTCGATCGAATATGCATGAGGCGGCAGATTCGAGCGCTCTCTCTCTTTTTTTTTACGAGCCGCGGCCCGATTCGACGGGAGCTGCCGATTCGTTTCATTAGTTTCTCGGGTGGCTCAAGCGATTTTAATAGGCTCTTGGTGTGAGTATGTAGCTTTTTCGTTTGCAAAGGCGGGATTTTTATTCGGCGAGGCCCGGAGGAGTGGAGGAGTTTGGTTTTGGTAATAATGATTGATTTGGTGTCGTATGCATTGTTGTTTGTTTATTAGCTCGTAAAAGAATTAGGTCAAGATTCATGGAAGAAGAGAATCTGAATGGACATTGTCTTTCGAATTACCTTCTTCTCGAATGTCGACCCTGAAAATTCGACTCGCATAAAAAAAAAAAAAAAGAAAAAAGAGCTCGTCCCGCCAATCGAAAGGCAGAAGCTTACGCTTTACTTTTTGCAGCCGCCGCGCGGCGCTTTGCTTCGCGTCAAGGCGATGAAAGCGTCCGCGCGCTCGACGCCGCTCGACTAATGGAAGGAGGGGGGGAGGATTATTCCGCGGCGTTGAAAATGTTTACGCGCAAGATTCGCGGAAAAATTGGGCGGCTGTTTGCTCAAGCCGCTCGAAATCTGAAGGCATGTATCCCCTCTGTTGTTTTTGGAACGTTATATATATATACGTATACGTTTCTTTTTTTTTTATGAATGAAAACGAGTGCGCGCGGGTTTATTTTCGCTTTTGGCTCGAGAAAATAAAACAACGTGCATCGCACTTTCGAAGCGAAACGAAGAATCGCGAGCCAGAGGCCGGAGAGGATATCGCGCAGTCATTTAATTTTCGACAGCCCCAGCGCCGAGTTTCGCGTCGCATTTCTGCCCTCGAATTGTACGAAAGCAATTATACGCGCTCCTTCAAAAAGTCTCGCTCGCGCAGTTCGCCAATTCTGACTTCATTATCGCGAAAATAGGAGCATGCACAATTGCATTGTACAGCTGCGAGCCGTCGCGTTAATTATCAATTTAGCGCGCGACTCCCCTTCTATATACGTAATTAAACAAATGCCTCTCGCCGAGCTCGTGATTAAACGCAGAAAGCGGGGTATAAAATAAATCGCTCTTAAAACCAATCGCGAGAATGGCAGCTCTCGAATTATGACGGCGCGGGGGGGGGGGCCCCAGAAGAAGGCGGAGCACCTTTGTCTTTTACGAGCCCCGACGTGGCAGAGAAGGAAGCTCTCTCGGAAATGAGCCTGACGACGAGTTGAAGGAGAAAAATGTTTGCCCGAGAGATGAGTGTATACGTCCATTAAGGTGTTTTATTACTCGGGCTCGGGGGGCGCGCGCGAGTGTGTATGCGTGTGTGTGTGTGCGTTCCGCGCAACTGTATCCTCGACGGTAAGGAGGGCCCCCCCCCCCCCCCCCCCCCCCC
>UCOM01002617.1:0-24439 GCA_900474385.1 Ormyrus pomaceus | reverse complement strand
CCTCTCCCCCCTCGACACACACTGCCCGAGCAAGAAGCGTATCATTTGTCAGGCCCGCTCGCGCGCGCGCCTGCCCGCCCGCCCGCCTTACTTTGGGCCTCTCCTCCTCGTGGTCGTCGTCGCTGGGGGCTCCAGGTATGGAAATCTCGCGGCGTGCCGGGCAATTAAAGCGTAATTGATTTCTGAAAAATCCGACCCCCGTCGCGATCTCCCGCTGGGACCGGTAGCCGCGCAGGCGCCGAGGAGAAGAAAAAAGCGCGGCAGGAAGTGCCTGCCCGGAGTCGAGTGCCGTGGGAGAAAGCCGGCTCCAGTCGCTTAGATTATTTGTCACCGTGGGGGGGAAAGAGGAGGAGGAGGAGGAGGTGGAGGACGGGGGGGAAGAGAACGATGACGACGACGATGATGATGCCTTGCTGGTGGTAGGACGCGTCTCGAAGGGCGTGTGGGAATGCGAGAGCTGCTTCGTGCTTTTTCTTTTTTTTCTTGTCCTCTCTTCCTCGAGAGAGGAGGAATATTGAGAGAGGATTAATTGCAGATAAGATAGCGCGCGGTCTTATTTGCCCGAGAGGCAGAGGAGATTTTCAATGAGCAGCGAGACAAAGTTGCGGTGTCCCCTCCCCCTTGACGAGAAGATAACGACGATGCAAATGCCGCGGCGAGATAAGAATCCATCGGTGCAAAGTCCGTGCTAATGCCTAAAAACTTTGTCGGGAAAAAAGAGTTGTTTACTGAAATCGGGTTATTTTCCTTGCAAGTGACTTTTATTCGTTGGGGAACAGAAAATTTATTACTGTAAAATATTGCGGCAGCCTAAAGAGTTGCTTTCGACTCAACAATTAATCTAAAAAGACTACTTTAATTAGATTTGCACGTTCCGGAGCTAAAAGTAAAGCCACGCTTCATCGAGACCTCCGTTTAATCCGAATTTATTGCTCTCCACTGGATTATTGCAGCGCGCCGCGAAACTCGACAAAAACCGCAATTTCAACCCATTGAATTCCGCGAAAAGCACCAATTCTTTCCCTCTCGGTACAAGCAGCGCGCGTATGACAGAGAGCGGCGAGATAAGCCTCTCTCTTATACCGAGCCTAAAAAAAAAGGGTCGAGTCGAAACGGCCCTATCAGCCGGGGATCTAGCCTTGGGATATATTTTCTGAAGTTTAGAGTCTCTCGGCTTTTCTGCTCGCGAAGCCGCAGCGGAGACGTCTCGTGCTCTCTACCTGTTCTCTCTCTCCCGGGCTGCCGCCGCCGCCGCCGCCTCGTACATACGCGGCGCGGCGGCAAGAGAGATCAAAGGCGCCGCCGCCGAGAACTCGCAGGGGTCTGTCCTCTCTCTCTCTCTCTCTCTCCCCGCTCCTCCGCCTCCTCCTCCACCGCGCGGCGACGGCCTGGAAAACCGCACACACGCACTTGCCGCGCGCTGAGAAATCGGGGGCGCTGCTTTTTCCAGCCGCTCGACATCTGGCGAGAGAGGGAGGCTCTGGGAAGGTCGACCGGGACGGGGATCCGCCTGATTTACGTGGAAAGATCGGCTTTAATTACCGGGGGCTTGACATAATATACAGCGGTTTACGCGAGCTTTTTCCTATATACATACACCGCAATGGATTCGGTATATATATATATCCTTATCGGGCCTGAAACAAAATTCGGGTCTTTGCAAAACTTTCACGCTAAAAGCAGACCTAATCTCCGCCGGCGAGAATAAAAAAAATCGCTCTTCCTGACGCGAGCTTATCGGCGATACCGATCCCTGTGGGAGGGACCCCCTCGAGTCGACAAACGCCAGCCGGGCAGATAAGCCGCGGCGACACCTTCCACTCGATAATACTCCTCGGCGACGAACGCTCTCGAGCTCGGGCTGCATTTTTATTTTTATTTTTTTTTTCTTGCGAAACCAGCGGGTCCCATTATCTAATTCGAAAAGACGCATCGGCGCGTATATAATCAGCCTCGCCTCGAAGCAGCAGGACGTCCTTGACTTTTTTTTTTTGACGGGCGCACTTATCGGACTTATTGGCTTAGTCGCGAAAAAAGGAAACAGCAGAGAGCGGCGTATTTACTCGAGCTCCGATACGAGACTCTGTTTTCGTCTTGCTCCGGGGGATTAGGGAGACGGAATCTTCTGTGCAGACCGCGAGAATATTATGCGCCGAATTGAAAAAAAAAAAAAAAAAAAATTCGCGCCGCGCGCCGGAAAAAAACCGGCGACCTCCCATCAGGTATACGCGCTCGCTCAGTCAGGCGAGAAAACGCACGTGAACGAGGCGCGTGAGCGCGATAAAGATTTTTCCGTCAGCGAGAAAGCACGCGCATTTTTTCAGCTTATTACGCCGACTCGGGCGTCAATGCCGCGAGCTTTCGTCGCGGACGGAATTTTTTTTGTCGAGCGAGAGACAGCTGCAGCCGCCAGTTAGTGCAGACCGGGCGATAGCCCGGGCGGACCGCGCGGTGAAAACAACGAGGCGCGCGTCACCGCCGCCACCGCGCTTCTGCGGGAAGGCGCACGAAATCGCGCGCGAATTGCGCAATGAAAACAAACGAAGCCACGGGCTGCATCGAGAAGGCTGCCGCCGCTGCGCACTGCAGCGCGCGCGCGCGGAGTTTAGTGCCTCGTTACGCTCGCGCATATATATCTCCTTACGTAACTCTCCGCGTGCAGCCAAGTCGCATCTGTTGCGCGTGCCGCACAAAGAGCGCGGCGCGCCCCTTTTCTCCTTCCTGATCTGCCCCCCTTCCTTCTGCCCGGCGGATGAATCGCTTCTCCGCTCGTATAACCCATTTCTTTTTTTCGTTGCCCCTCTTTGTGACGGGCGAAACGCGCGGGCTCTTTTTCCGAGATCGCGTCGCGCGCGCCGAACTTACAACGGTCGTAAAGCAAGGGGAAATTACCTTGGATGCGCGCACTTGTCATTATATTATGCGCATGTGCGTAGGCCGTCGTCGCTAATGGCAGCGTAGTTAGCTTTTATTGTCGTGGGAAAGCCGGGATTTATTTTTAGATAAGCGCCGAGCCCGGCGAGTAGCTGGCTTTCAAATTCACTTAATGATTCCGAGTGCTTGTCTACGTTTGCACGATTTTTTTCAACCTATTTCTGTAATACTGCAATCAAAATAGTACTAAAGTGACGTCATACCTAATTGAAAAAAAAACACATCGTTAACCCAAAAGAAAAAAAAACAGACAGCCGTCGACGCTTTAAGCGCAGCTTTCGCTGTCCAGCCTCTAATCTCGTCTCCGCAAATCCGCAACGCCGATAAAGCTCTCCGTACGATCGTTTCTCCGAAGGCGCTCTCTCACGCAGATAGTCCCGCAATCTCCGAGTAAACTCGCATTTTTCCAAAATCCCCCCAGTCCCCCTCCTAATCGCGTCTAAGACAAGCCAAAGCGCGCGCGCGCCGCGTTCTAGAGAAGTAGGAAGCGCTCCGGCGCACAGTATACTCGAAACACAGCTGAAAAAAAAAGCGATCGAGCGATCGATGCTCTCGCTCTTCTCTCCCCGGGGGGTACAGCCGCTTATCTCGGGCGCGCCGAAGAGTACGAGGATGATACACACATCGGCGGCGAAGAATGCGTGACTGTGTGCGGCTTACGCGGAGAAATTTCGACTGTTTATCCGGCCGCGCGCGGCGGGAGAGAACTCTTGGGCGGGAAAGTTTTCTGTACGGAGCTTAGATAAAAAAAAAGGCGAGTCTTGCCCGATAAAGTTTTTTTCTTTTAATTGTACATCGGCGCGAGCCAGTCGGTCGATAATAAAATGCGGATTTAACCGGTAAAACGGATCCCCGAGGGGGGGCGATAAGTCGCACGCAATTAACCACACCGCTCGTTCGCAAAAAAAAAGAAGCAGCGAGTACGCTCGATCTAGCTGACTTTAACCCTGAAGGCAGCTTCGTCATCTAAAAAGCCATCGAGCGCTCTATCGTGCGTCTGTCTCCGGCGATAAATCGCCGTTAATTTCGACGGCTTTTCTCAGCGGAAAAATCCTCTCGAGCCACAATAGAACGGCGCATCGTCGGGCGCTTATCGACTCTCCTTGCCGCCGGGCGCTCACTTCCCCCACGGCTCGTAATCTCTCCTCTCTCTCTCCTCCTCCTAGCCGCGCTCAGCTGATAGCGCGTCGCGCGCTATTTATAAAAGGCTCCGCGCCGCGCGGAGAATCAGTCCGACGCTGTCGTCCGCCGTGTGCTCTCTCTTGCTCTTCTCCGCTCTTCTCCTCCTCCGCCTGCTTCCCACCGCCGCTGCTGCTGCTGTTGCTGCTGCCACTGTCTCGCCAGAGTCTCAGTTGAAGAAGCGCGCGCGAGAAGATGGAGGCCTACTCCTAGCATCGTCTCCAGGCGCGCCCAGTTTCTTTCAGACGCTTATTTAGAGATAGACAGGAAGAGAGAGAAAGAGGGATAGAGTGCAGTCGCTGACTTTTGCAGGATATTATAAACTAGCGTTTTTTCGAGTGCGCGAGTAATAGAGAAGGTTTTCGGGCGTCGTCGAGTGTGGCTTTCACAATTTCGCATAGTGCAGTAGTTGTCGACCGGCCCAGTTATGTTTTCCATCGAGTACAGCAAGCAATTCCTGAGCTACCGCATCCTCAAGTCCAACCGGTTCAAGTACATCTGACGATACGGACTCGGACAAAGTGTTTGTTAACATAGTGCATCGCCACGGTGTCGTGTCGAGCGGAGCTCAGGAACCTTGACAAGTCCCAATCCTCGAAAATCCCAGCCCCCAACAAAACCTACACGCGCGCAACAACAACGAACCCCACGGAGAGACCTGGAACGTCTCTCTCTCGCCCCCCAAGCAGGTTTTCTGTCTCGAAAGTATCGAATCTAAGCCGAGACCATGATCGTCTACGTTCCCGGCAGGATGCCCAGGCACGTCGGGCCGACTTACGCTGGTCTGCACGCGGCCTACCAGCCGCCCGGCTACTACGGGCAGCGGCTGCTGCTGCTCCAGCAGCCGCCGTCGCCGCCGCTGAGTCCCCCTCAGCAGCAGCAGCAGCAGCAGCACCACCTCCTCGCGCCCGGCATCGGCTGGCCGAGAAGGATGCCCCAGGACGAGGAGATGATGATCGCCTCCAGCCAGCACCACGCCGCAACCGCCGCTGTGGTCGTCAACGGACCGCCCAGTCCGGCCCACAGCGACTCGGACGCGTCCAGCTCCAGCCTGGAGTTGGGCTCCGTCAGGAGGGGAGAACACGCGCAGCTCAAGTGCAGGTGAGAAACAGTAGAAAAACGATTGTTTGACGATATTGTTTGATTGAAAATAAAGAACTACTATTGAGTTTTCATTTCGATGGATGGAAAATTCTTGAAGACAGACCTATTGAGCTCGTTAGTTCTGATTGCCAGCGAAACTGGTCAAACTTCTACGAGTCACGTGACTCGGCCAAACGACTGGATTTTTCCGTTACGAAAAGCAGAATAAATATAAACGGGTAAAAACGCCGATTTGTTGAAAAAAAATTGAGCGAGCGAATGTTTATTGCCGCTGTTATTGTTTACAAATGCCGCGCTGAATCTTCTGGAGAGAAAGATTTATAACGCACACCACGCGCATTATATACGCGTAATCGCTTTTCGCAAGAAAAGATATCGACTTCTAATAAAAAAAAAAACGATATACACCATTTCCTCGTTGCGACTTAAATTCACTCGCTCGGCTGTGAATTTTCTCCCCAGATAAAATGGAATACCCGCGGATTAAAGTTTCATTAAAGTGGAGCGTCCCGCAGCTCTGTACATTTCCTGATGGTAAACGAAGCAACTGCGTCGAAAGAAGCTCGGCGGCGATTACGCTATCGACGAAGCAGTCTCCGGCGCAGACTAATTTACGGTCATTAGCGCATTCTCCAAAGCGCATTACGAAAGCCCCGAAAACTCGCTTATCTCCATATTCGAAAATTCTAAAAATACCCCGGCGGCTCGTCCCGAGACGCAGCGGCTTATCTCGCTCGTGTGCGTCTCACCTCGCGGCGCCGAAAAGCGAGAAAAGTTTCCTACGATCCCGTCCAATCACGTGTCGATGTATATATCTCTCGCAGCTTCGCGGCGAAACTCGTCCGCGCGGCGGCTCCTCCCACGCGAAAGGCCGCTCCCCACGAACTTTTTCGCGTCAGCCTCACGCACCGTTCGTTATCTCTCTCTCTCTCTCGCACTCTCTCGTCGAGTCTACGGGAGGCCGAAATCGGCGGGTAAATAAAGGCGGCGGCCGCGACGAAATAACAAGTCGAAGGTCCGCTATCACTCGGCTGCGCCTCGGCGACACGCGGCGCTCACGTGCTCGTCTGTCTCCGCCGCGCGCGATTGCAGCGATATACGACTCGCCTAAAAAGGAGGAAGCGCGCTATCTTATCTCCGGGGCTCTCCGACACATTGTCGTCGTTATACCTGCAAAATTGCCGCGTGCATTTTCGCAACGGATGACGCGCGCGCGGGAGAAAGACGTAGAGGTGGCGGAGAGAGAGAGAGCACGTGCAAGGAGAGGCACGTTTTTGCTCATTGGCGTCAACTGGCTCGCATTGACTCCAATTGGCGCCGAGAGCGCTCTGGTCAATGTTAAAAGCCAAGTGGAGAGGACAATGGTTCGTTAGGATCGTTTGGCGCTTTTTATGCCGATTCGTTATGCTGCGCTGACTTTTTTATGAGCGGCCAATTCGATCGTCACGAATGCGTCTTTTACGTAACCCCCCCGACGGCGGCTAAATCGAAATTCACTGACTTTTAATGGACGCTGATACAGCTATAGAGCTCGAAAGCATTTATAGATGCGATAAGCAAATCCGGGGGCTTATCGCAATGCACACAGACAATCTATATATCGAACGCGTGTTTTCAAACGCCCGTTTTATTTACAAATGAATATATTTTAAAAGCGAATTTTTGGAGTGTAACGCACGACCTCTCGTCTTTCAGAT
Source organism: Ormyrus pomaceus (assembly GCA_900474385.1). Lineage (NCBI taxonomy): Eukaryota > Metazoa > Arthropoda > Insecta > Hymenoptera > Ormyridae > Ormyrus > Ormyrus pomaceus. The sequence goes on along the minus strand of UCOM01002617.1, from coordinate 17,525 downwards.
GGCAAAACTGCGGCAGGTGGTTTACATCCCTGGAACAACTGGCAGCCCACGTCGGCAAACTCCACGCGGCGCCCGGCCCTCGAGGGCTTTTCTATTGCGGATGGGAGCGATGCGCGAGAGGAGAGCGCGGATTCAATGCAAGGTAACTAATATATATATATATAGCTTTCTCGATCCACTGAAAACGTCTAGTGCGGCGGTTCGTTTAATTCGAAATTAATGGCCGAAGAGGCCAGGCTCGTCAGGAAATCGTTAAACGAGCCGACGCGTGGAATTGTAAGGCATAAAGGAGGCCTTGAGACGAAATTATGAAACACGGTGATACGTCGAATTGAAAAACATGAATGGAAAAAAAGATTGAAGCAGTTGAATAAATAATCGCCGAGATGCCGACGTTTCATATTCTTCGACTTAAAAGCTTGCAGTTCAGCAAGACGTTAACTACATTGATTGCTCGTTGAATTAAAAACCATCGAGAGGCAAACACAAATTGACGCGCAGCTTTAAATTTAGATGCTGTTATTTTTTTTTTACGAGGCTATCAAAGCTGACAAACAAAATTGTCAGAGAGCCAGGATCGAATTAAAAATAATATTCGAGCTCGGAGCAAAACTCTAATTCCTCAACGACGCCTTGATTCCAGGTACAAAATGTTAGTGCACGTAAGAACACACACGAACGAGAAGCCGCATCACTGCTTCCAATGCGACAAGAGTTTCAGCCGGGCTGAGAACCTTAAGATCCACGCGCGTTCGCACACGGGCGAGCGGCCCTACGTCTGTCCGGTCGACGGCTGCAACAAGGCCTACTCCAACTCGTCGGACCGATTCAAGCACACGCGCACCCACTCGGTCGACAAGCCCTACTGCTGCAAGATACCCGGCTGTCCCAAAAGGTACACCGACCCCTCGTCCCTGCGCAAGCACGTCAAGACCTACCGTCACTACGTCAACAACAACGACAAGCTCCAGGAGAAGAGCTTCGAGGACTCGAGTAATCAGAACAAGCCCGTGCCTATGGAGGTCACGCCCGAGAAGACTGGATCGTCCAGTCCGAGATCGGACTCCGATAAGAAGGACTCGAGCCTTGAGAGTAACACCACCAGTACGTCTGTCTGCTCCATAAGGTGGGTCTTGTCTCATTTCATCTACTTTAGTAAAACTATGACTTATCAAATGTAATAAATAAAATAACAACTGTATTTTTTTACATTACAGTGAAAGTCCAAAAGCTGCCGCATCGGCGAGTTTCGAAGAACAACAAAAATTCGTCGAATGGAATAACATGTACAATCTGCAAGACCGCAAGGAACAGCACGAAGCCCAAGCCTCTTCCTCCTCCTCCCTCTCGCTCTCCCTCTCTTTGTCCTCCTCCAAGAGTAGCTACGAGCACGAAATGCACGCTGGCCGTTACAGTCGCTCGTCCCTCTACGATGAATACATCCTGCCCGATCGTCACATGCAGCCGCCCAGCTACCCCATGGAGATCAAGCACTGTCCTCCAGCCTCTCCACCGGACCACCTCCTGGCGACGACTCCCCGCATCGGCATGCAGTCAACGCCGATCAAGAGCGAGGACAAGGCCAGCGGCGTCGATTACCGCAACATCGATTCCATCGTCAACAGCAGTACCAGCACGCCCCTGAAGAAAGAGCCCCTAACCACGACGAGCTACGTCGCCGGCGACATCGTCCGTAATTCTGTGATAAAGCGCGCCGATACCCATCTTAGCCACCCCGTTGTGGTTCAACAGGAAGCTGCCACCACCACTACCACGACGTCGCCTCCGACTTCGGAGTGCTGCTGTCGCCACAAGTGCTGCAGGCACGTCGAGAACGACACCTTGCTCGAGAAGACCAAGATCCTCTCCGATCTGATTCTCAAGTCGCAGAACCCGCTTTTCAGACACCTGCTCGCCTCCGTAGATTTACAATACGGATTGCAGAGCATGTGGTCCAGTCAGCAAACCAGCGTTGCCGATTCCGCCGCAGCCGCTAACAGCGGAAACACCTGCGCTCAAGACTTGAGGGCCAAGTCGGGCGAGAGCTTGCCGACAGACATGGAGCAGGACTTGCCACTCGACCTCACAATCAACAAATGACCTCTTTCTTTTTTTCTTTCGGTTTATCCTTTCATCCGACGGATGATCTGTTTTGGTGTAGTCATGTAAGGTTGGTGTCCATTGGGTCCGGTCGACGAGACTCTCCCAGCCATTCTTTCTTTCGTCGTTGTTATTTTGTTGTTATTGTCGATGTAAATGGGAGCCATGAGGGGTGAGGAGAACGGAGAGCTCGTCAAAAGGCTGCGATTCCATTGGACTGCACGAAAGCCAAATATTACAATCTAGTGTGTACTGGCGCGTCTTCGGTACGAGCCGGAGACGATTGACTCACCGTTTTTAGCTTTTGTAACGTTGTTAGCTTCTCAGGGGGTTTATATACAATAAGAGGACGGAGGCCGATGAGTAGCGTGTACATAAAGCTGGCTTGAGAGTGAAGAAGGATTCGAAGGTACGCAAACGGAATTGAAAATGTTATATATTATACTGCTGTGCGTGTGCACTGAACAAAATACTCGTTGATGTGCTGCAGGAAACTAAAAAAACAAAGAATTTTTATCGGTCAGAACTACCAAATTGAAGTTGATCTTGATTTGATAGTTATAGTACCTTCCGTGCCTAGATTTGTTATATTTCGAGAAAATCACAATTTTTTGTAGAAGAATGAGGCACGGCACTCGGACGAACAAACATTTGTCCTGGTGCCGTACTTCGTTAAGCGTGGGCGAGAGAATGTACATAGATATATCTGTATATGAGAATATTCGATAATAGCCATGTGAAGTGGAAAAAAGTGCCTTATTGTCAGGAAGTAAACAAATTAAACTATGTCATTTTGTTCAATAAAAAAGCATTATTTATACATATACGTATGTACATGCATTATTTTGCCCTTATCACAACCTAATTCTTACAAAACTTATTTAATAGAATATCTTAAAAAATTAGTTCTAGAAGAAAAGTTTATACATGAACATTTTTATATAAATAATTCTTTAATAACTTCGATTCGCCATTGACCTCACAGTAAAGAAAATAATAAAAATAAATATACACAATTCACGAGATGGGACCATGATTCGTTAAAAGTTCCGACATCCCATCTTTAATAATCTTGAGACTTTCTACATCTGCATTAACGGTGTCTATTAATTGGGCCATTCCTTGCTGTTCCATGTTTAGGTACTGGAAATAAAATTTTTATTAATAATTTGTTGCTGCTCAGTGTGCATAAGTATATTTTACTGGTATTGAAACTTACTGTCTTGATATCATCTTGAGCAATCGGATCCATAGTATATCTTTCTTGATTCTGTGTATCTGTGTGCCTTCTCATTCTTAACTGAGATAACATTTCACTAATTCTACCTTTGAATTGGGTTGGAGCGCTAATTTGTGAATGCATTGCCTCAAATCTGTTGGTTAATGTTTCTTCTTCTGGTTGTAACGAAAAACCAATTTTCCTAGTTATTTCTTGCCGTACTAGAACCTAAATAAAATGTAATTATTTTAATTATTAAACATCCTCTCTGTTCGAAACAAAAACAAGTATTAAAAAATTAAAATATAGTTACCTGAAGTACTCTGTGTTGAAGTTCCAAAAGGGTTCTTCTGTGTTCTTTTAATTTAGCTTGCGTTGCCGTGTGCTGTCGTTGTAGACTTTGAATACTTTCTGCTACCAAATCAAGGAAAGCCCGATGTCTTGCGGTTTCTTCTTCTTGACATTTTAATCTGTGTTTCACTTGTTGAAAACCTATCATTGGTACTGGAATATAATGTTCTGGATTTGGATTATCTAATTGCGCTTGTTTCCATAATCTAGGATCTATCGAACATGGCGGATTATCCATGAATTCTTTAAGTTGTGCAGGGTCTAACTTTACTTGTGGGAACAAATTTTCTACCCCCATTTGCGTTAATTGTTGTTTTTGCATATTTTGTGTGAAATAAGCAAACAGTTCATTTGCTGGAATTTTTCTTACTGACCCTGTAACTCCCTTTTCCGTAACATAGATAGTAACTTGACCTTTGGTTTCACCTAAAGATTTTACATTATCTACAGTTACTGTAAGATTGGGTTTGTTACCCAAAATTTGGCTTAAAGATGCTATTATTTGTTGCTTTCCATCTTTTAATTCTTGTTCCTTCTTTGCAAAACAAAAAACCACTAAACCATCATTGTTATCTGCATCTGGCATGCGACTATATCCAATAGCTTTAAAACGGCAAAGTGGATTTTCTTGAGTTAATTCAATTGGTGGTGCATTTGCCGAATAGTAAGCTTTTCCAGTTCCCCACAATGCTTGAATCAAGTTCCATCTTGCAATGGTATTATCTCTTTCGTCATTGAATAATTGGCAGTTAAAAACTGCATTATACAAAGCTTCAGATATCGCATTTGCATTTGATTGAGCTTGCTGCTGCTGTTGTTGCTGTTGCTGCTGTTGCTGCTGCTGCTGCTGTTGTGGCTGACCAAAGCTACTGCCAAATAGACCACCCCCTAAAAATGTATGTTTACTCAGTAACAAATCTTGCTTTATATATTTTTTTATTTAAATCATAAACCAACTTACCGGTACCAGTTCCAAAAGTACCAAAACCAGTAGTGTTAGTGGCTGCAGGTTTAGCTCCAAATCCTCCAAAAGTGGGTGCTCCAAATGTATTTTGTTGAGTGTTTGTGGTACCAAAGCCTCCAAAAAGAGATGGAGTAGAAGTAGTTGCTGCTGTACTGCCAAATCCTCCAAATCCTCCAAAAGTGGAGGTACCAAGCGTATTTGTAGGTGCTGTAGAACCCAAGCCAAAAGTTGACGTAGAAGCAGCTGGAGTAGTTCCAAATGCACCAGTAGTTGATCCAAATCCAAAGTTAGTAGCAGGTGTACTGAAGGTACTAGTAGTAGTCGATGTTCCTCCACCAAATCCTGTTGCTGCTGGGGTACCAAAAGTTGCCCCTGTTCCAAAACCAGTTGATTGTGTTGCTGGTGTACCAAACAGAGATGGAGCAGTTGATTGTGTGGCTGGAGTGCTGAATCCAAATGTTCCAGTTGTGCCAAACCCAGCTAAAAAGTTTGATAATTTTTTTAAAAATATTGTATAAATATTAAAACTTTTAATATCATAATTTTAAAACATTATTGTTAATATTTAATTTTCTTGTTTTTGCATAACTTTGAAATGTGCCACATGTGATAATTTTGATATTCATATGTCAATTTATATCAAATTAACATTAAAGGTTATAATATTTTTTATAAAACTCTGGTGATTGCAATTTTAAGTTTTGAATACTAAGTATAAAAAATGGTAAGAAAAAACTTATATATAGTTTTATTTCTTTTCCTTAACTGTTCCTTACTAATTGCATTAAATTTTGATCTGAAAACAGGATGATTCAATAGAGCCAAATGAAGCAATTGAAAAATTAGTAAATAGTGAAGAAATAGATGACAGTGATAGATATACAACAATTGTCAGCGGCAGAATAGAAATATACCATGTTAAAGTAGAAACAACGTCAGAGCCAAATTTTATTGAAAAACATGGTATTTCTTTAGCTCCGCTTCAATCCCTGTCTCACACAACAATAATAATCATAGCAGTCTCAGTTTCACTCGCTTTATTAATATTGTGCTGTATTACTTTATGTTTGATGAGATCATGGAAAAAGAAGTATTACAATTGTGTAAAATGTGGTGGTGGTAAATGCGATCCAAAATGTACTGGTCCTCGCAGACCTTTATTAAGTTGTCACAAGTCGTGTGAATCTTTGTGTGGAACAAGCAATATTTCTAGTTCTATGCCAGATTAACAACTTTTTCTCACCATAATTCAGTCATTTGAAACTTATTGAATTCTTAAATTTCGTACTGAAAATGCCATAGAAGTAATGACTCGTAGCATAAAGAAACTAATATATAACCTTTAGCGTAGCAATTATTTATAGATATCTGTATACATTTAAGAAATTGAATAAAAATATACTAAACAAATATAACCTAGAAATGAACTAAAAAATTACCTGGCTTAATTGGAGTCGCTGCAGCAGAGGTGTTTGTGCCAAAGGAAAAGGCAGATGAGGCCGCAGGCGTAGAAGTGCCAAAACCGCCTCCGAAAGACGACATATTTACAAGCTAATTCATAAAAAAATACAACAAAACACGCAACAATTCACTGCCTTTCCCGCCACGACCTCGCGCACACGCACACAACGGTAGCAGACGAGAGAGCGCTTGTACCGGTATGTTTTGGGCCTCAAGTTGATAAGTGTGAGGTCTATACGTGCGATCGTTGGTAATCGCCAACCGGTATATTAATGCGCTGGTAAAGGCAAATGTGCAGGATAAAGTGCGAAAGACACTGCTTCTAAATGGAGAAAGAAAGCTCAAAGCTTCATGTTTTTAAATAAGTAATTATTATCATTTTTTTAATCTAAAATGGAAAGATATATTAAAAGTTTAACAACAATAAATTTATAACATTTATATTGGTAGTCGAATTCTTAAAAAAAGCTAATTAAAAGGCTTTCTCAACAGCACTTATAAATTTGTTGATATAGATTGATATACGGTTTTGGCAAGTTGTTTGTAAAAATTATGGAAAGCAAATCAGTGTAGATAAATAATTAAAATCAATACGCAAGAAATTAAAATTTTGAATGACGTAATAATGTGGAACTAAACACCATCAGAAGTTTAAAAATAATTATTTGAAAGTAGATTTTGACTCTAGGCTGTCCTGTTAAATACGCTATAATGCAAGCTAGACCATTTATACATTTAAAGTTACATAATTATTTTATCGTTCTATATCGGCACATTTTTGAAAAGGTGTTGAATTACATATATTTAAACAAGTTTGACTTTCAAGAAAATACTTTGATATCTTGTAGCTATTAAATAATTTACAAATGTATATCGTGTAAAAAATAGACTTGTTTCTAAAAGCAGCAGTAATCTTACGCGACTGTTGAAAAACGTTGATTTCAATTTTACATTTTATATATAAAATGAATATTTCTTTTATATAGATTTCTTTTATTTTCATATAGATTCTATGATAGCTCATAATAGACTTTTATTTCTTATAGACATGTTTGATCGACAAAGAAAGTAATCTTCTTTTATCAAGACAATGTAGTTTTGTCACGCTATTTGCATTGATTTATAGTGTCATGGAGACGATGGTATTTTTCCGTTGAAAATATTTGTCACGGAATTCTTACAATCGATTTTACTTCTAATCATTGACAGTATTTTATACAGCTCACAAAATTTTTCAACGTGGATTATTTTGGATAAAATTTATTCTTGAAAATCAATCAAGCAGGAAAAAGATTCCAAATTATTTTTTATTATGAAGAAATTTTTTGGGTAATAAATAATAGACGATCAATTATATTTTATTGATACTATAATTTATTTATTGTATTATAATTAAAACACGAGGCGAAGATCGTGAATATTTGTATAGCAGTCTACGAGCTTTCAGTTAAGTAAAGCAACGTGGTACGTGATATACTATTATCGGGTAAACTTTTTACATACTTATAAATAAAAGTGATCTTCGACTTCTGGTAAGTTCAACGTGTTTTTCATTTAAAATAATTTTACAATTACAATCTTTAGTCACTTGAAAAATCAAGCGAATCATTAACTTTTATACATTTTTTAAGATTACTATATTTATCTGGTTCTTTATTAATGATCCAAATAAATCTCGTGGTGTATTGTACATACATATTACATTATATTAGCGCTGATGCGCTGTGTGCTTTTATATGTATATATATAAATATTTACACATTCTACGTTAATATCAGCAATCCACGCGAATGTGTTGTTATGCAAGAGATCGCTCGTTAGCTGTTAAACAGCCCGCAGGAACATAAAATTTATATACTAATAAATTTACTCATAAATATTTTTTAAAATACATTAACTAGATCGCGATCTTAAATCTTAGGTAATTATTTTGCACAAAACGGCGCCTCCTTATTCTCCACAGTCTCAATATATAGGTTGTCTTTTTAAGGATTAAGAGAGACATGCATTTTTTTTTTTTTACTTTACCATGTTTTGAAAGTTACCTGTGCAGATTGTCGGTAGTCACTCGATATATAGGCGCTAACTTTGAAAAACAGTTTTTAAGGTAGTTGTCGTGTTTCTATTTAATAGTTGATTTTTACAATTTTGAATGTAAGACACATTCAATGGCACTCTCGAATCTCGATAAAAAGTATCAATAGAATACATTAGCACGTGTAAGTGTATACCATTAACATTGAGCACACGTATTTTTTGGACGCTTACATTTCACATTATATATTTCTTTCTTAACGTACTATTAACAATTCTTTTAAGACGATTAATGAAGGCTCGTACAAACACTGTACAATATCGTTCAAGAAAGATATTCAAGCATACGAGACCGTTTCTTGTCTTTATAATTAACCGCACCTGTACAAATGATAAGTGAAGCGACGTTTCACGACAACTACCTTTATTTTGTCAAGTGAATTGAAAATTTTCCTCCCAGCTGTTCGAAATGAAAGTCCGAAACCTTTCACCTAACCGATATAATAAAAAAGGCGCTTGCGTACGTCAGTATAATGTGTGATATGCAGTACATATAATGCACGTGTGAAAAATCGCATATTGACTCCAGAACTATTACTTCTTTGAATCAACTAAACGGTGTACAAGCAAGGCACCACGCGCTCGGAAAGAACGCGAAACGAAAACTTAGGTACACGTGAATCGGTGTGTTTTTAACTTCCGCGAAAGTTTTGCAAAATATGCTAAGTACAAAGGGCGAACTTGCTAAATCCGTCACTAAAAGCGAATAGGCGCGTACTGGATTTACTTTTGTTTCATTCGAAGGAGGAGTCGGTATGTATATACGTATCGAAAAAAGGAAAAATTTCTACCCCATTATTTTTTTTTAAACTTACGGGAGCTCTCGTCAAGTTAAGGCTTCCTCGTGACGTTTTGGATTATCACATACGTAACTATCGACGCGCAGCATCAGAAATCGTATCAATTGACCAAAGGGATACTTTTAACAAGAGAATAATAAAGAATTACTTTTGTTGCCTGAACGGGCGCTTTAAAAAACCTTAAGCTTTTTAATTGTTTTTGTATATATATCGTTTAGGCGAGAAACAGATAATAATCGACGAATTGACGTCCGAGCTAATTTCGCAGAAGCTAAGTACCTGAAGAAAGCGCAAAGTATACCGCGTGCGTGTACACGTAAAAACAACTTATCACAATTTTCTCTCTTATACTCTCACATCTCTCTCATCATAAATATCACAAGGACTTTTTCTCTATATTATACAGATTTGTTGCCGCGGTCCAACGAGCGTTGGTTCGTCTGGCTGACTCGAAAAAATGCCAAGTTTACAGGTATAAGCGTGTGTGTGTGTGTGTGTGTGTGTGTGTGTGTGTGTTACTGTGCGTACGTGTTCTCCGTGTGAGTGTTACGTGTCGGTGTGTCGATTGGCAATCGTTCATCAGGCGTATGACTGATCCAGCGAGATGGCTATCTTGTTTCCCTTTTCAACCCAGTTCCTCAGTCGACCGCGAAGTTCCTCTAAACTCTTGGATTTAGCTTTGTTGATCCTTTTGTACTTGACGTCTTTAGGCTTGGTCACTGACCTATGGTTGCTCATGACCCTGTTGTAGGTGACCTGGGTGACCAACGAGCCGAGCAAAAAAAAAAAAGAGGAGAGACATAGATAAAGAAGAATGTTCGACGAGTCATTAAGAATGATGGTTATGGCTCGCTGTTTTAGTCGAAAGTATAACGGACTTTTGAAGTACTGTATGCGAGTCTTTTAAAAATACTGTTTTAATTGTAGCATTGCCTTTAAAATCTCTCGCGAGCAAAAAACATTTCAATTTGCATTATGACGTTCATAAAATATTATAATCTTGTAATTGAAAATTAATATTATATGACTCAATTAAGTTCGATGAACAAATTTGTATTACATATTTATACGCGTAAATAAGTGTGAATTAATGGAACTGCATTAATTTTACGATTTTATATTAATTATAAATTATTTGAATGTAAAATCATAATATCAAACATCGGAGTAAGCTAATTTAAATATATGTAAATTTGTTCTACATTTGCAAGAAAACGAACGTCAGTAGAAATCTAAACGTCCACGACACTTTGACAAAAAAAAAAAAAAAAAAGCCACGGCTAAAAATCCTCGAATCCCCACCTGCGCCTGTTGACTCTCATCCCTCGTCCTCTGGTTACTATTCACCATCGTGGCCGAATTCGTCCGTTCGACCTTCCTCTCTCTCCCGTCGTGGTCCTCGATCTCGTGCTGGGCGAGCCTCTCGAAGCTCCCGTAAAGGTCTCTCAACCTGGGCTTCCCCGACGAGTCGGACGACGGCTGCTGCTGCTGCTGCTTGGAGGCGCTCTCGTCGTTGTTGTCCTCCTCGTCGGCCTCGTTGTCGCCGCGGTCGCCGTCGGCGTCCTCCTCCACGGAGTAGACGGTCTCCAGCACCTCCGGCCTGCGCAGGAAGCCGTTGCAGCGGCGAGCCCCGGCGCCGTACTTGTTCGCCGGGTCCATCGCGTCCGACACCGAGCGGATCACCGTCACGTCCGTCAGATTCGAGCGGAACCTGAGGAATAAGGGAGACGGATGAGTCGAGCGTGAGCGGAGTTTTGGCGAAGGATCTGGCTGATGGGTACGATGGCTTTTCCGTGATGGGCTTTTGATTGGGATTTCGTACATGAGGATTCGATGGGCTGCGCGGATATTGATGTTTAGTTTGTACTAAACTCGGGGCTTTCGTACCGGAGATATACACCTCGAGTAAAATAAAAACTATCGTTTAACTTGATAGTGTTCAACTTTACAAGCGAGAGTTTAATAAAATGGACTAGTTTGTTAAAGAGTAAGAAAAATAATCTTAGAGGAGTTTAAAGATTTTTTAAAATTATTTTCCCCGGCTCGTAAAGTTTCTTTTACGCGGAATTTAATATTTGCAGTAAAAACGTCACAGTGTACAAAGTTCCGAGAAACGGAGCACACAAAACGAGAGATATGATTATTTAGTTTAAAAAATTCCCGCAATTTATGGATGTATTTATTTACGCGGACTTGGCAAAGCGAGGAGTTTAAAGTTATTACAGTTCTGCTCTAGAGGTGTGATATTTACGATTTGTTTGGTTAACAGGACTCTTTTTTTTGACTCATTTCTTGCGGGGAGATGGAGAGAGGAAATGGGAGGACGTAAAACGAGAATTGTTTACGATTTGTCGTCTGTTATACAATATGTTACGACACGTCCACTCGTTCCTTTTTCCTTTTCTCCCTTCCAGCCGCCATTCTTTATAGAGTGAGACGTCGTTTTCAGTAATTAATCGTACTCAAACATGATAATTTACAACGCGGCCTGCATCGGAAAAACTGCCGTTTAATCCCCGTACGGCTTATTTGAGTTTTCTTTTTTTTTACTTATACCAACTTTTATTGCGGCAGTGGTAAATCTCAAATTTTATGGACTACGCAAGTAAAAAATGCTTTAGTATGCGAAAATATATAAAGCTACGTACTTTATTTGAAAAACAAATGCGCGTAATATAAAGTATATACACCTGTCAATGGAGGTCCGTCTGGTATTGGCAGAATTTAATATGCATGAAAAAGCTTGATATGTGTCAGGTTCGATAAGTTTTTACATTTTTATTTACACAATAAAAAGCATACAAAAAACATTCCGAAGATACGTCCCATTTGCATAAGAAAAATTAAGGTCGCTCCTAGCATAAAAAAGAAAATAAATTCTCTTCAAGTATATACGAACGTTCTAATAAACAAAAATGAAAAACATTTTTACCGTCTCCAGCGAATAAAAGCTAGCTTGAATAAACAGAAACGTAAAACTTGGAACCCCCGCGTTCTCAAGCGCAGCCAATAAAACCTACCTAGGCGGCGCGGGATCGTCCAGAAAGGCCTCCTCGAGCACGACGGCGCTGTCGTTGTCCCCGAGGCTGTCGAGCCTGTCGAACGCGTCGCAGGGTGGCGAATCCCTCGTGCCTATGATCTGCGCGACGGTGCCGTTGGTCTGCTGCTGCTGCTGCTGGTGCTGCTGGCGGTACTCGGTGGCCTGCCTGAGCTTGTGCTGCAGCTGCCGTATGACCCTCTGCTGCCGGAGGATGATGGACTCGCGCTGGGCGAGGTTCGCCTCGATCTCCTTCTGCTTGCGGCAGAGCCGCGACTCGAACAGCAGCAGCTGCGAGGACAGGCTGCGCAGCTGCTCGGCCTTCTCGCGGGTTAATCGGGCGACCAGCTCCTCCTGTGTATGTAATGCACATTGCCAGGGAATTAATGAGCGGTGAGTCAGGCGGGCTTAATTGCTCGCGGTCGAGAGGGTTCGGGCTCTTGGCTTGGGGAATTCGTTTTGCGGCGTTGAGGTCGGACGGGGTGGTTTTCGATGGCTTGGATTTGAATTGGATATGGTAGTTGATGTAGTATCTAGTACTAGTCCACTATTTCAAGTTTTTACACGTAAAGAAAAGTTCAGGAAAAATTACTATACTTTTAGTAAAGCTTTAAGTAAAATTTTACAAAAATTTTGGCAAATTTTACTAAAAAGTCTAGTAATTTTTTGGCTCACGGTTTGGTAACTTTTCCTGAACTTTTCTCTCCGTGTACAAGGTAATAATAACTAATATAACGTAACAAAAATTATCTTACTAATTTCCTTCTCTCATGAATCTCCAACTAATCTACTTTATTCCAGTAGTTCTCGGCGCTTCGCAAATCCGCCTACCTAACAATTCTAAAGAGTCGGCCTAATAGTAGATGTTCCGGGAGCGGCTAAACTAGAAAGCCGATTAAGATCTAGTCAGCCAGCAGTTTTCTTACGTCCCATTTGTTACGAAGGCTGGGAGAAAAAAAAAGCGGACTAAGCCGCGCCGGGATTATGAGGGATTTGAGCAGTTAAGAGCGACCGGCGAAACTTCGACCTGGAGATTTTACGTTTTTAGGGCTGCTTTCTTCGGAAATACTACTCTTTTGCGGAGTGTTTATTTTTCTGAGACGAGGAGATAACAGTGGCCGTCTCGTGAATTTACTGTTGCAGGTAATGGAGTGTAAAACGTTTTTTCGAAAGATTGATGTTTGTGAATGTTTTTTTGCGAGCGATGCGATGATGAAATTTGGGGTAATTATTCAAATTAGTACTTTATTATGCAGGAGATCTTGATTTTAGGAGGTTAGCTTTCGAAATTAATTTTTTATTTCTTTTCCCTATGCTTGCCCTACAATCAATGTTACTGAATAAAAAATATAGCAATCTTCGCGTGATTGAGACATAAAATACCTTCGAGAGCCATTCCGTCGAAACTACAAGCACTTAAGTTTCGAATATAAACATCAACATGAACTATAAAGTTATCGGTCATCGATAAAACCGTGCGAGGCACTTGAAATATAAATTTTCGATCGAAATTTGCAAAGCAGCTCCTTTTTATTTCATTGAATTTAAAGTGCCGGAAAATATTTTAAAAGCATATCACTTAACGCGGCTTTAACGACCAATTCTATTAACCCGCTGTTCCATTTAAGATGATTACAATTTTATTCGAATTAATTGAAGCCGTACCACTTTTCACTTTCCAAAAACAATTTAGTCCAAGGCGGCAAATTTAGATAATTCCGGCGCTCTCCGAGGGGAAAAAAAGCAGATATTCCAGAAACGCAACTATATAAGCTACGAACTCGAAGCGGCTCCTGCACGTGTCCACTTGCTCTCTCTCTCTCTCTCTCTCTCTCTCTCTAAATTCCTGGCGCAGCGAAATTTTCACCGAGACCGTATATATACACATACACGCGGAGAGTGAAAATAGCACCACTTAAATTCAGATCCCATTTTCCGAATATTAGAACGTGACAGAATTTTAAATGCCTTAAAAATTCAATGGCATTCCGGCTCGATTTCGGAATGACAAGAATGGAAAACGGCCCTCTTTTTTTTTTGTCGCTCTCCTTCGCTCGTGTCGCTTTACGAGGATTTGCGTCATGCGCGCCGGGCAAATGAAAATGTCGATGATGCAAATGCGCGTTATCGCGGGGGACACATATCGATAACTCGATATTACAGCGGGAATTTTTAAAGGTGTTTCGAGCCAAACGGTTCGCCGGAGAGAGAGACTGCCTCTGTCGGGCCGCTTAAAAATGCGTTTCAAATGAATTTTTTACGCGCGACGGGTGCTTGATCATTTTTTCCTTGAAATCCGGTGTATTAGAGATAAAGGCTTGATTGAGGCTCTCGGCGTAACGATGGTAAAATCGTCGTTTCAAAATAAAATATCCCTTTTGGCTGGTCATATTTTCAAGAATCGTTTGTAGAATTCTTCTGCAATGCAATTGCACAAAACTGTTGCAGAAGCAAAAATGTACATTCAACGCATTATCGTTCTAAAAATCGTCGTAAACGACGTCGGCAAACTTTAATCGCCGCAAAACATCGTATCGCTCAAAAGCCTCCGCTTAATCCTCTTTCCAGAAAAAATGACAAGAGCCTTTGAAAGCGCCGGTTCGTTAACCCTTAAAAAAAAACAAAGAGCACAATGTCCAACCTGCAACTTGAGCGTCCTCCTCCAAGCGAGCATCTGATGCGCCTGGGCCCGCTGCCTGGCCCTGAGCGCGGCGATGACGCTCTTGGCCTCCTCGAGGCTGGTCACCTCCTGGTGCGCTCCTCCCACGGCCTCCCTGGCGGCGCTCTCCCGGCTCTCGTAGCTCTCGCAGCTCTCGCAGCTGTCCCTGCCGCCTCCGACCCGATGGTGGTGGTCCTCCTGCAGCGTCGTCGTCGTCGTCGTCGTCGTCGCCGCGGTCGTGAGCGAGCAGCTCTCCATCGAGGACTCGTCGAAGCTGCAAAAAAAAAGAGGGGAGAGCCGCCGGATTAGTTATACGTATGTATACGGGTGTGCGCGTACGCGCGCAAAGAGACCGAGCCGCTGGCCTACATAGCGCGCCCGCGAGCGTCCGGTTGCTGTTTTCGCAAAACTCCACGCGCCGGACTTTCCTTTTTATGCGCTTTCGGTTATCGGTGCACGGTGGCGTGCGGCCGTACAGCCTGCGAGCGGCGGCGGCGGCCGTTTTTGCCCGCCGGTAACAGGGACCGAGCGGTTCTCTCCGTTAAGAGCGGGTGAGGTGTGTGCGAGGCTGCGTGTAAGCGAGAGCTTGGCTCTTTCTTTCGACGGTGCATAAGCGCGGCATTGCTTTGTGGGAGTAGTTGATGCAGAAGCTAAAACTCGCGCTCTGCTTTATTCGCGCGTTCTTCCAGCTTTTGCTCTTCTAACGTTTGTAGTTGGAAAAGTTTTAATGACTTTTTCGGGAGATTTCTTTTTTTTTTTCAGGTTCTCTCGTTGATACCCCCCAGACGAGGCTATTGCGGTGCACGCTGAAAGTTAGACACACGCGAACGAGAAAGCAGTATATAAAAAAAAAAGCAGAAAAAACCTGGAAAGGCTCGGCTCGGTGCAACAAAAGCGACAGTCGAATCAGTGACGTAAGTAAGCGAGGACGAGACACACAATCGATGTGTGCCCCCGCGCGCGCACAGCAGCGGGGGATTGGTGTGTGGAAAAACGGTGCGAACGAAATGTGATGAGAGAGAGAGAGAGAGAGAGAGGCCGCGTGCACGGAGCGCAGACGGGACACGGCTGATAAACGAATAAAAACAATAAATTGATGCGACTTCCGTGCCAATCACTGAACAATCATACGTCCGTCGGTCAATTTTCGTCGGCGAAACGTCCGCCGGCAGGGAGAGTTAAAAGAGTAGCAGCAGCAGCAGCAAAAAGCCAATTGTTACGCGCGTTACCTCTGACCTCGTAAACCTTTGCGATCGGGAATCTCGATCCTTGAGAGCATTTCTCCCCTGAACACCGATCGGATAGTCTCCTCGCGCGAGAGCGCCAGTCGAGCGCGATTCTCCGATCTCGGAGGAAATGAATTGAAAATATCTCGTCGAACGAACCGTCCAGCTGGTGCCGGAACGTTTCGAGCTTCATGCAAATTGCGATCGAAAATCAGCCGTGGAAAGCGAGAGCCTCGTGCAGCGGTGCAACAACAGGTTATATATATATATATATATACATCGTTCTATCCGTGCCAAAGAGCCTTCCGTACGGATAAAAGAGGGAAAATTCGTCGGAGCGCTCCGACCAAAGGCAGCGAGAGAGAAAAAGGTGCAGGTATGCTTTACGAAAACGGTCCTCTCTCGTTCTAAGGCCGCGACCGTACCCAGACTTTCTTCCTCGGCAGAGAGGCAGAAATGCACGTTATATATTTACGGTCGGGCCCGCCGAAGCTCTCGGTGCTCGAGGAGTAAAAGGTACCAGTAGCAGCTCGGCGCACTTCTGGAATATTATTACCGGGGGCCTACTCTGCTAATGAGTCGCCGAGAGCCGAGTGATAAAGCGATCGGCTTACTTTTAATATCGCCGATTGACGCCTTCGACTTTCTAATATTTCCCCGTTGCGCAAGAGCTGATTTGTCGCGAGAGGAACAATTGAAAATCGTACATATGTAACTACTGGTGCCTTTGCTCCAAGTTTGACGGTGCGAAAAAGCATACACAGAGAGTGAGAGAGAAAGAGAGAGAGAACAGAGAGAGAGAGAGAGAGAGAGAAAGAGGAAGAGTCACTCATCTGCCTGCGAGTGTCCGCGTCTATGCAAATGGCTGGCGGTCCGAAGCCGCAAAATCCTTTTAGGCTGCCGAGAGCTGCAAAGCTCTCGCAGCAAACACACACAAAGTTTTGCTCGCAGATGTTCTCGCCGTTTTATCTCCCCCGGTGAGAGGGCCTTTGCCTTCTGGCCAGTTTCCTGTCACGCGCGCAAATAAAAAGAGCCTCCTCTCTTTCGGCGGGCGCTCTTTCCTCCGAGCGACTGTCTGTCGATTTTTTCCAATTTCTTTTTTCCCCATACACGACGTATCGAGTTCGGCTCTAATGGTTGGCTTATCGTTTGCTATCGGCCGATTGAACATTACTTTGGGTCTCTTTTCATTTGCCGTGGTTCTTGCGCAATGCGCGGCTGAGTCGGTTTGTCGGGTTGGAGAAGTGCGCGAATTGAATAATATTCGTTATTGGGCGATGAAGCTTCGTTGATAATCGGAGATTAAATTGTTTTGCATGAATTATAAAAATAATACTTTATGATTTAATTAAATTGAATATAAAACGAGCGGTAACTGATTTACGTTATTGATTGATGTCAGTACAGACGTACTTTTAATTCTGAAAATACCATGTTTGGCTTTCTTTTATAAAACGCAAATGTACATCAAATCAATAATTTAAAGCTTTTTTGATGGAAACATTGTTTCCCTTTTAAAAACTGGTAATAACAAAAATGTATAAATACACAAATGAAAGTTTAATTGAAAAAAAAAAAAAAAATACAATACAACACGACAACAATGCAATATAC
>UCOM01002616.1:0-24443 GCA_900474385.1 Ormyrus pomaceus | reverse complement strand
GGGGGGGGGGGGGGGGGGGGGGGGGGGGGGTATACGAGGTTTCACCTGGATTTTGAGGGCGTAGTTCTGCGCGTCGTTCTCGACGCTTCCGGCTCGCGCGTTCATGCAGTGACACGAGGATGCTTTCAGGCGGCTGCTCTCGCTTCGGCATGTGCTAAAATAAAGCGGCGCTTGACGCTCGATTTTACGAGAGTTCGCGGACGTTCACTTTGTTTCTCTTCGAAAACACAGTCTTGCGGGATCGATAAATTCGGGAGTTCAGTGGAACGTTATTGCCACGGAGGGCGAGATTTATTTTTAAAGCGAAAAAGAAACAAATCTTGTAATCGCATATTTGTATTTGGGCTTCTCGAAATAATTATCCTCTGATCCAAGTTTATAGAATTTAATTTAACTGCAATCATTAATATATTATTGGACATTCTGAATGAGTTGCCAAATTTTCACTTAGATCGCCTAATACGTTAAATCGGCAAAGGTTATTGCTTTTAAATAGTTTAAGATATAATTTTAACGTAAAGCAAAGTTAAAAGTTGGACACACATACTTGGGCCCAGATACCGATAGATTCGCCGGTCTTCTACTGCCAGACGGCGACCTTCCAAATATCCTCTGGTTCACCAGCTGGTTCCGAAGCACGGAGACTTTGTCCCTCAGCTAAAAGCAAAACGGACTCGAAAAAAGCTCGCTATACACATCAGAATGGATCGACCAACCTTGGAGTTCTCGGCCTCGAGGAGGGCAAGCCTGTCCCGGTCGTCGGTGATGGCGATGGCGGTGAGGCAGGCTCTGGGGTTCGCGCCGAACCTCATCAGCTTCGTCGCGAGCCGCTTGATCTTGTCCTCCTGGCTGTTGGAGAGCTTCTTCAGGGCGTTGACCTCGTCGAGCAGGCGCAGGTACCTGTCCTCGAGCTCGTATCGGTCGAGCTTGCAAACGACGTGCCGCTCCCTAGGATCTTTCATGTCTTTTTTTTGTCGCCTTTCTTTTCTTGAAGCTTCGTTTTCGTGTTCGCTGTTATATGTACGCGGCGCGTGTGTGCGAGATGTGCGAGATGTGCGAGAGAGGAGAGGGACAGAGTGATTATGTGTAGGGGGATGGATTTCATTTGGAGATCGGGGAGATGTGCTATAGAGTATTAGGGGCATTTGCAAACCTATGCTGCATCGACAGGTCTCGATCAGCGACGACGTGCTGCCTTTTGCCGGTTGGCTGTCTCTGTCCGGGTAGTCCGTCATCGTTTTGGCCTCGATTGAACTTCGATTTTAGAAAACCTGCAGAGGGATGAAAGTATTCAAAAGATTGTACGTGAGAAGTTATTTAAATTATCTTTCGTACACGTGATTTGTTAACATTTGCCCTCTAAATAGGTATTTAATTCGTTGATTATAATTTTCAATAGAATATGTTCTTACTAGGAGAGGACACCACTTTTGGGATATGTTTTCTAATGTTAAAAAATGAAGAAAGCCGCGTCCATTCGGTCTAACGCTCGATTTTTCAAAACTTATCAGCTCTTTTACCGAAAATCTAAAAAAATCGATTTTTGTTTAGTCACTTATAACTTTTAAACAGTTAACTGTAAAGTACTTTAACTCCCGGCATTTGAAAGGTGAGAGAAAATCCTATTGATTAAAAACAAATTTTGTCCAAAAATAACCGTTAAAATAAACTAAAATTATGT
The DNA here is from genome assembly GCA_900474385.1 of Ormyrus pomaceus. Taxonomy (NCBI): domain Eukaryota; kingdom Metazoa; phylum Arthropoda; class Insecta; order Hymenoptera; family Ormyridae; genus Ormyrus; species Ormyrus pomaceus. The sequence continues at coordinate 22,762 of UCOM01002616.1, read as the reverse complement.
CAATGAACTTTTTATGCTATTTTAATGATCATTCTTTATTTGACTATAACTTTGAAACAAATAAAGATTTTTGGACGAAATTTTTTTTAATCGATAGGATTTAATCTCACCTTTTGAATGCCGTGAGTTAAAGTACTTTAAAATTAACTGTTTAAAAGTTGTAAGTGTCTAAACAGAAATCGATTTTTTTTAGATTTTCGGTAAAAGAACTGAGAAGTTTTGAAAAATCGAGCGTTAGACCGAATGGGCGCGGCTTTCTTCATAATATTTTAACATTAGAAAACATATCCCGAAGTTACAAGGAAATCCGTGACCCGAAGGTGGTGTCCTCTCCTAGTTAGTTGAAAATCAGTAGTTATTAATAACTACAAATAGGCTTACTTGACGCAAATCCGTGATTCATTAACTGTGAAGAAACATTCATTTGGCCACATTTAAATGTGCTTTAATTAATAGAAACGAATATTCTTAATTATAAACTAGCGGGAAATTAAGGCTATTTGGCGCAACAAAAATAATTTTAAACAAGACGTCAAATCCTTTTGTAGACAAATAACTTTATTTAAAGGAACTTTAATTTTTAGTTCAATTCCTCTCTGTACAGATTTAACGAATCGTCTTATCTATATACTTAAAGTTGTCAATATGATCTGCAGTACCGAGGAAACGGTGATTCTGGAAGCAAGTAAAACAATGTACTTGAAAAATGCTATAGCGAGTCTCTTCAAACTTATCCGGTTCTAATCGATAATAATTTTTAATACAGACAAAAATTCTTATATACGAATTCTTAGTAATACATACTTGTGATAAGTTATACGAAGCAAACTTTATTCTTATCTTCATCTTATTTCAAGCAAGTGGCTGTTGTATAAAGCAAAATAATTTTATTTTTTTCCAGGGCATTTTTTTTTATCAGTGTTGCGATTATCATAGAAATCATGAAAACCCGGCAATATTCCTTTCAGCAAGCATTATTTTCATAAATGACGCTCGATCAGATATATACATTCAGCGAATCCTTGCCTCGCGGATGTTGAGACGTGGCAGCATCAGCAGTATATGACTAATCCTCGCCTACGATTCATATTTGGCGGCCGGCGAGTCCGGGCGGGCGGGGCGACCTAATGTACTCTCTCTTCTGAGATACCCGGCGAGCTTCTCTCTGACACATCGACGGAAAATTATATTGGTGGCTCGAGCAGCGAGGAGCGCGGAGCGCGGGAGGAGGAGGTGGGGGGAGAGTCAGGGGGGCGCGCACCAACGCTGCACCGTGGCTGGTGGCAGTGGTAAGATGGCGGCGGACGGCGATGTCGTGATTCCTGACCAGGAAAAGGTCCGAATAGTCTCGAATTTTATCCTGCACTCGCCTCCGGGCGAGTTCAACGAGGTCTTCAACGATGTCCGCGTTCTCCTCAACAATGACAACTTACTTAAGGAAGGCGCCTCCGGGGCCTTCGCTCTGTACAACAAAGATCAACTCATGTCTGTTAAGGTAAAGAGAGAGAGAGAAAGAGAGAGAGAGAGCTCTCTGCTCGTTTTAGGATCCGCAGCCTTGCTCTCTTTCGGTTCTTTCCAGCTCCGTATTTTTTCCTTTTAAGCTTCCTTGAGGGAGATTAGTTTGAGAGTTACTCGCGGGCGGGTTGAATTATTCTTATCGTGAGCAAGGTGATGATGTTGCTCGATGAATCACGCTTGAAGTTGATTGGTAATCCGATTGTTTTTTGTGATTGCTGTGGCAGATTGAAAGCAGTGAGTGGCCAGTTCTTATAACAGAGTACAACGACCTGGGGAATGGCAGGTTTTATGACCCACGCAGTAAGCAGAGCTTCAAGTATGATCATCTGAGAAAGGAGGCTCAAGACTACGAACCTTACGAGCCAGATGCAACAGCAGAACCATGGAGAGCAGCTCTACAGGAGGAGATCTTTGCCTACACACAGAGTCATTATAGACATGGATCGTGCTCCGTGTTTGGCAAGAGTCAAGGAGGTAAGTACGGAACCTTTTAAGGTAGCGGGTTAAAAATACATCTACTACTTTTAACATGCTATTCATTACAGAAAACATCACACTAACGGCCTGCATAGAAGATCATCAGTTTCAACCAAAAAATTTCTGGAATGGACGTTGGCGTTCTGTATGGACTGTGAGTTTTAGCATGAGTTCAGGAACTGCTGAACTGAAAGGAAGTCTAAAAGTTCAGGTTCACTACTATGAAGATGGCAACGTTCAATTAGTCAGTAGTAAAGAGGTAAAGGAAAGTTTATCAATATCCTCAGAGAAACAAACAGCAAAGGAATTAATAAGACTTGTTCAAGAATCAGAAAATGATTATCAGACTGCAATTTCTGAAAATTATCAAACAATGTCTGACACTACATTCAAGGCATTGCGTAGACAGTTGCCTGTCATGCGAACAAAAATCGACTGGAATAAAATTGTATCGTACAGTATTGGCAAGGAGCTCAAAAGTCAATAGAAATAGATTTTTATATATATATATATCATTAAGAGAATTAATTATAAAAGCACATTTTGGCTGCACGAAAGTCTGGAGGTGTTATTGCATGGGAGCAAATGTAACATTACTAAATGTAATAAAATATTTGGTCCAAGCTCACTCGTGCACTATGCCTCAAAAAAATCCGGTCGTCCTAGCGATTTTCAAAAATCAAACTGCATAGGATAACTTTGTCAAATAATAGCCAATTTAAGTGTACATTTTATATGAGAGAAATGTTGTCTTGTGTCAGGCACGGATCTTGTTCCAATTTTCAAAATGCGCATTTAGCCACAAGATACATTTCTCAATAAAGAACTGGATTCTGCATTTACTCAAAAATATTGTGTACATATGCATTGAAGATTTGATTCAAGAAAATATCATTCATTAATCAATTGAATATCTTTTTATTATATTGAAAATAAAATCAATGTTCATACATTATCAAACGTTTTTCTAAAGTTCTGCTTTTTTCACCATTTAAACTTTTTAATCAATTTCTATACAAGGTTTGCTATTTTTGACTAACTTTTACAATATTGAATAGTTTTGTGCCAAGTAGAAAGGTGGCACTTGGTCTCTTTTTGGTGCTACTGCTTACCATAGCATTGCACAGCCAGACATACAAGTGGCAAAAAAGATAAAAAAAGAATAAAGTACAGAAAAGATTGTACATTGTAGAAGATAGCCTATAACCTGCTGGAGCCTTAATCTGTTCACATTTTGCGTTGAGAGGATATTGTGTACATATGTTAATGGGATGAATGAATGGATACGCAATCGCGTTCAACTCGACACATATACGAATCAATATGCGTTACATGGTATTTAAACTTAGTCGTTAAACGACATCCAACTTTCAAAGCGCTCAACTTGTTGACGTTATAATTCCAGAGTATTTCAGGATAAAACAGGACAGTCAAGCTCATCTACATGGACTTGACATTACTCATGTAAATTATAATAAGGAAACTACAAAAAAATGAATGTTGCTAATCTTAACAAATAAAACACACGATAGTTGCCTACTATAAATGAAATTTTAGAATTGTACCTACAATCAAGTGTATCTTGAATCAAGTAACAATTAAATCATGTAAAAATTACACAGAATATGTTTATCGTTTAAATTATGTATTATTAAATGTTATTATTGAGCGAATAAAGTGATTGACACTTTACTGTACAACTGTGTACTCATATTATGTAAACTGTTTTTTTAAAATTATTATTTTTAATCTTTATTTCAAATACTGTTGTATCTTTTTACAGTACTATAAGGCTTATGTAATTATCAAGATGTTGAAGTAGGGTGATTGGACTGTATAATAATTAACAGGTGACAATATTATTTCTAGAAATGTTTTCAATAATAAAGTTCTATGAAATGCATACAAATATTTTTAAAGTTATTTAAATTCTTTTGGAAAAATTTCATTCAAAATTTTATTTTTTAATTATAAATAAATTTAGATTTTTATTAAAAATAAATTATTCCTAATTATTGGACACATTTTATTTTTTGTTTTATTTAAATTTTACTTAAAAAAGTACATTGATCATTCATGATCCCACTGCTATCTCATAGTAACAACTATCAAACAATCATGCAATTGTTAGGTGCATAACATTCTTCACCAAAAATAATCGAAGCAGATTTACATAACAAAAATATCGCTCACCTCTGTTTTAGAGCGAGTTTTCTGTATCCGACGGTATAAAAATCGTGATTAAAAAACTACTTGTACGGACGTACATTTTTCTTTCTCGAAAGTGGATAATAATGCGCTACCCGCTTGAATTTTGATATTTGCAGCCATGATTGTTTACGATTTCGAAGGTAACTATGGCAACTACAGTAGTAATGTGTCAACACAGTGCCGCATAAGAATAGGGTCACTTGCACCCTCTGCATGACATGCGTATTGCTGCAGTGCGATGAAAAGTAATCCTTGCAATTTGATTTGATGAGTCTTATTGCCAGTAATGAACTTTTTATAGATTTTGCAAATCATCGGTTTAGAAAGAAAAATTAAGAATTATAAATATATAGTGGTAGACATACTTTTTCATTCAATTATTTAAATTTTTTACGAAAATATATTTACTAATAATAAAATCAAAATTGAATTAAATTTTAAATGTATTTACTTTATACGGCAATGTACATCAAATAAAAAATAGTTATTTTAACAAATTTTGTTAATGGACTATTACAAACTGATGATTTTTTAAAAATGAATATTGTATTAACTAATTATGCTGTTATATTACATAAAAAATTAATTTCAAAAATCAAACTATCATTGGTTGCAATTGATCCCATAACATTTTACATTTCCTCCAGTCTGCATTCTCCGTCGATTATTACAATCACTCGAACATTCACTTAACAGTGTATATAATATTATCAATCATTTTCATCGCATTTAGACATTTAGACGCACCAACCATCCTCCCCTCCACAAAATATTCCCTTTCCATCTGCCAATCTTGCATCGCAAGATCGCAACTGCAGCGTCGCAGCATTGTAGAAGATTCTGCAAAACGCATATCGACAATCATCTCCTTGGTGATTTCGGAACGAGCGGAGCCCTGCCAATCTGATCTGCCATTCAGTCGTTCACCGACCGACACACGTGTATTGCGTTACCTGACTTTGCACCTCTCTGCTCTCTCCAAACGTGATACGAACAATTACGAACTCCCAGTGGTGAACGCACAAACACAGCAGAAAATTTGAACTGAAAAATGCCGAATTGCATATTCGATGTGAGTCCGATCGGATTTTGTAATGCTACAAATATTGGATGAATAACTAGTTGATGGTGCGGCACGCAACCAGCAGGAAAACACCTGGCTGAGAAGACGTTTAGGTTAACAAATACGAGATGAGGAGAGTAAGTCAACAACAACATTTCTTGTTTTTAGTTATGCGATGATGACTTTTATTTTTAACTGTTTTTTGAAGTAAATGTTTTTGTTCGAAATGTCGTAAGATTTGTGTTCATACAATACATGTTTTTGTTGATTTGTAAAAAACGTTTTAGAAGCAAAAAAACAAACCTTTTTATCAAATTGTTATTTGAATTTTTTAACTTTTTTGTCAAATTTTTTACAACAAATTTAAATACGATTTTTTAAAATAATGACAGTTGAATAAGTTTTTTTTTTATTTTAAATAAATTTTTTGTTTCATTGTTTACAGGTTTGATCAATAGTATGAAGCCACGAATTTCTTGGATTCGTGTTTTCTTCTTACTACTGTTATATAATAATATTGGAACAAGTCAAAGTCAAGTAAAAAAATTAGAATTGAATGAAACTAGTACTTATTCAACATCAGCTTCCCCGTTATTTTTAACATACAATGCCAACTGCGATAATTCAACGGACGAAGGTCATACAGTGAAGGTTGATTTTTCTTCTGCAGTTGTTGATGATGAATATATTATTGCATTCAAAGGATATTACAAAAAAGATGCAAGAAGAAATTTTATAGCAGCTGCACTTTTGTCTGCTGGGTTGAAGAATTGGAAAATTTTACCCAGGGATAATTTTGCCTCAAAATTTCCAAGTGATTTTGATATATTACAAATTAAAGAAGTTAATAAGCAAAATGGTTTGGATGCTTTAGAGAATCATCCATTAGTCAGAAGAATAACTCCTCATAAACTTGTTCATAGGACATTGAAATATATAAAAAATGAAGAAGGTGAAGATATCCCAGAGTATAAAAGTTTTAAAAGGAAAATTAATGATAATGTAAGAATACTTTTTATAATTTACATTGATTGTAATAAATTGAATGATTATTCAAACTTCTATTTCTAGAAAAAATATCATTGGCACCATTCAAAAAGATATGTGTCAAGAAAACTCTTACGCGCTATACCAAGACAAATCACAAGTATATTACAAGCTGAAACCCTTTGGAAATTGGGATTTACTGGAGCAGGAGTTAAGGTATTAAATAAAAATTAATTTTTTTTATCTAAAAATATCAAAATATAATGGAATTGTAATCTTAGGTAGCAATATTTGACACAGGATTGGCTGCCAGCCATCCACACTTCAAAAAAATAAAAGAACGCACTAACTGGACAAATGAAAAAACTCTTGAAGATGGTCTTGGTCATGGTACTTTTGTAGCTGGAGTTATTGCATCTTCTTCAAGAGAATGCTTAGGTTTTGCTCCTGATGCTGAACTTTACATTTTTCGTGTATTTACAAATGCTCAAGTTAATAAGAAGAATTTTATTATCGATTTTCACAATTTTATCATGGATAATTTATTTAATTTACATAATTTTAGGTTTCTTATACTTCGTGGTTTCTAGATGCATTTAATTATGCAATACTTTCAAAAATAACCGTTTTAAATCTCAGCATTGGAGGACCAGATTTTATGGATCATCCATTTGTAGATAAGGTTTGGGAACTTACTGCCAATGGTGTTATAATGATTTCTGCTATAGGCAATGATGGTCCTCTTTATGGGTAAATTTAAAAACATACAAAATAAAATGTATTCTAATTAAAAAAACGAAATTTATTTTTATCATTTATTTTAGTACTCTAAACAACCCAGCAGATCAAATGGATGTTATTGGAGTTGGTGGAATCAATTGGGAAGATCAAATTGCAAAATTTTCTTCCCGTGGAATGACTACATGGGAACTTCCTTCTGGTTATGGAAGATTAAAGCCTGACCTTGTTACTTATGGATCTGGAGTTCGAGGATCTGCTTTAAAAAACGGATGTAGAACATTATCTGGTACTTCAGTAGCGAGTCCGGTTGTTGCTGGAGCTGTAGCTTTGTTAGCTAGTGGATTCACAAATACCAGTAATTCAATGACTCTTGATCCAAAAGTAATATGACATTTCAAATTTATTTATTTTCTAAAAAACTTTGTTTTATTTATTTTTATAATAGTTTAATGTAAACGATTTTTTCAAGATAACACCAGCTAGTATGAAACAAGCACTATTAGCAACGGCTCATCGTTTACCTGGAATAGGAATGTTTGAACAAGGAGCAGGTCGCTTAGATCTTGTTAGGGCATTCGATTATTTACGTACATACACTCCAATTGCTACTCTTAGTCCTAGGTAAATCATAAAATGTTCACATTAAAATTATTCACGATATTGCTGTAGATTTGACTTTAAATTTATTCATTTATTTTAGTTACATAGATTTAACGGAATGTCAATACATGTGGCCGTATTGTACGCAAGCAATATATTATACTGGAATGCCAACTGTAGTTAATGTAACGATTATAAACGGTTTAGGAGTTTCTGGTCACATTGTCGAAGTAACGTGGCATCCGTACACCAGAGATGGCAATGGTGAACGTATTGATGTATCTTTGACACACTGTGATATGCTTTGGCCTTGGTCGGGCTGGCTAGCAGTAGCTATTACTGTGCCAGCTTCTTCAAAGGATTGGCAAGGAATTGCTCAAGGTAATTTTTTTCTTTGAACTTTATTATACACTTTCAAGTTTATTTGATGATAAATTGATGGTTTTCTTTTTATTAGGTCACATTACGTTAACGGTTCAATCACCGGCTAGTAATGGTGAGCAAGAACCTCGGAAATCAACAGTCAAGTTACCTCTTAAAGCCAAAATAATACCTTCGCCTCCTCGTCAGTAAGTTGAACATTTTTTAATTAGCTAAAAATATTTATTTAATTTAATTCATAAATACAATAATTATTTTAAATGATAAATAGAAAGAAATGAATTAAATAATTACTTTCTAATTTTTTAGCAAAAGAATTTTGTGGGACCAATATCACAATCTGAGGTATCCACCTGGATATTTTCCACGGGACAATTTAAAAGCAAAGAATGATCCTCTTGATTGGAATGGAGATCATATTCACACTAATTTCAAAGATATGTATCAACATTTACGTAATGCAGGCTACTACCTCGAAGTATTGGGAACACCGTTTACATGTTTCAATGCTCAAAATTATGGAACATTACTTGTTGTTGATGCAGAGGAAGAATTTTTTCCTGATGAGGTAATTTAGCAGATTTTTTAGTAGCTATTTATAATATTAATAATATTATTATTAAATTTTTATTTTGGATTATTTATATTGTAGATATCAAAATTAAGAAAAGATGTGGAGGAAGGGTTATCTTTAGTAGTTTTTGCTGACTGGTACAATGTTACTGTAATGCGTCAAGTAAAATTTTACGATGAAAATACTGGACAGTGGTGGGTACCTGATACTGGAGGAGCAAACATACCTGATTTGAATGATTTATTATTCAATAACTGGGATATTGCATTTGGAGACAGTGTACGAGACGGTCAATTTGTTTTGGGACAACATCCTCCAGTGACTTTTGCTTCTGGCACAGTCATTAGTCGGTAAGAAAACTACATATATAATTTATAACGTTAGTAAAGAACTTGTGATGAATTTTATCGTTTTAAAAGGTTTCCTAAAGATGGTTTCATTATGCACGCTGAACTACGAGATCAAGGTCAAGAATTACTTTCGGAATCTGAAGTAGGGAATATGCTTTACGTTCCTATTTTAGGGCTTCTACAAATTAGTGATCCTAAAGATAATGAAATAAAAGAAGTAAAGGGTATGGAATTAAAATCAAATGCTGCTGGAAGAATTGCAATATACGGAGATTCCAATTGTATAGATGATAGTCACTCTCATAAACGTAAGTGATAATATGTAAAAACTAAAAATAACTTTATGCCTATTTAAAATTTAATATTAACAATTTTCTAACTTATTCCTATCTCAATATAGCTTGCTTCTGGATGCTAGATGCAATTTTGGAATATGCGACGACTGGACGAATACCAACAGTTTTTATAGAAGAAGAAAATCGAACAAAAGGGAAGAAAAATATTATGGACTTGAGTAACGCAGATCTTCCGAAGCGTATGGAAGATAGTCATTTAAATAGACATAGTAAAGTTTTAGAACTTCCTGGCTCAGATAAACAATATCGAGTACTTCCAACATGCCCAGTTTCAGTTTTAGCTACTCCAGAACCTTTGAATGAAACTGCACCAGTGTAAGTTACTCACTTATTCTACAGTAATGCTTTATGATCTTTTTTAAAACAATGCAATGATCAGAAATATGATTTTAATTTTTTAGAATTTTGTACAAATCCCAAAAGCTTCTGTCAATTGGAAGTTCTTTAATTGCGGCAGTTTCCGCATCACAAGATTCGGAACCTGTTTGGAGTCATAAGCGCGGTGGTGGAGTAAAAATTGAATCGTTTAATCCTGATGACAATATTCACGAAGAAATAATAAAAAATCAAGTGAATAGTACATCCTTGATAAGAGTAGGACATTTAGGATATATTTTAGGTTTAATAATTTTAACTGGACTAATCATTTTAGCCTTCAATCGCTGGTGTTGTTGTACAACTAAACGATCTCGTAGGAATAGAGCAGTCGGTAGACTACAAAGAGTGATACAGGCTATTGCTATACGCAGAGTGCCTAATATTTAATGTTTTGTCTACTACTCCAATCGGTTAAGTGTTGATTTTACAGAGACTATGTCATAGTATAGTAATATTAAGAGGAATGTTTTTTAATGTGCAAAATATTTAAGTGCCTTTGTTTATTAAACGTAATGATGAATTATTTATTTGATAAAACAATTTTTACAACAAATGACTGCCATTTAGAAAACTTTACTTTTTGCACAGAGTACAGGAAAATTTTAAAAAAAATGTTGCTTAAACAAAATTATAACAAGTTTAAGTAAGTAAATAGTATTAAAAAATTCGGATTAAAGTATTTCTTACTTTAATGTAAATTAAAGCAAAAAGTGCAATGTACTGTGCAATAGTTAGAATTAATTTGTAACGGGAATAGGTTTAAGAAATAACACATTATGTGTTTGTCACAAAATATTTCGTCAATTTTATTATTCTTAAAAAGTAACGCTAAATTACGATAATTTAATATTACATTATAAATACCTCATGTAACATTAAAAATAAAAAGAATATTTTTATACAACTTTTTGTATAATCTTGTAATTTCCTTCATTAATTGTAAAATGGATTGTATGTAACCCAGTGTGCTCTTGTTTGTTCTGATGCACTCTTGTGTGTTGTAAAAATACTTTTTAAAACTTCTGAAGCGTTTGGATCACGAGCTATACTGTAGTCTGCTTTAGCTTTTTCGTATGCAGGGTCTTGTGGTCCATCCTTTGATTTGGATGTGCTAACTGTATCTGGTTTCTTTTTCTTAATCTTTTTTGACTGTTCTATTGCTGTTTCATCACTACCAGTTTCTTCTTCTTTAACTCGTTTCTTAGATTTTCTGTTTGTTTTTCTTGTCACCATATTTGCCTTCATGGTTTCTATTTCATTCTCCTCTGGATTGAGTACAACTACGTCTGTGTTAGAAAATGTCTTTTGACAATTGTGACAAGTCTGTAAAAGAAAAATTAAAAATATTAAGCCATGCATATTATTAAATGAATAGATATAATTGAATTATTAGTATAAAAGTTAGTACATACATTAGTTTTAATTTCTTTAAGTGCACGTTCACTCATTACGCAGCCACAATCCCAGAGATAACAGAACCTGTATTTTCCATTCATTTCTAAACCAATAACTGGGCAGATAAATGGGCTCTTTCCATCATCCACATAACCACCATTCTTAGCTCCATCTCCTTCATATGCTGGGTTTGGAGTTAGATTAAGAGTTTTTACATCTTTTAAACTCTTGATGTGCTGTGCAAATTCTGGAAGTGTGGTTCTATCCAAAAGACCTTCCAATACTGCTTCTTTACTGTATAAACGGCCAAGACCACAAGCTACTATAGGTCGTTGCAATGGTAACTGTCTAATAGAACAGTACATCCAACGATAAGCTAGCTCTGCTAATTTATCTTTCTGTAAAAGAATCAAATTAAATATTATTTTAACCAATATAACCTCAAAGAGATTTTCAAAATTGTAGTAAAACTAAATAAATAACCGAATTTATAATAGTTAAGTGTTTGCCAAGTACAAAACGTATATCATTATATGATGAAATTATTACTAGAAAAGATAGATGTTTAAAAAAAAAAAAAAATAATAAATGATTTCATTTTATTGGCTGCTTTGATTCACTATCGAAAATAACTATTATTAATCTGGAACTTCACACATCTGTTATTACTTTTCTTGTACAAGTTTTTTGTTTTAAATTTAAATCATACGTCTCTTTAATAAATAATAACAAAAACAACAACTCACCTGTTCTGGCTTCTTCTTTATTTTGACGAGTTCATCACGGCGAGGAATAGTTCCACCATCACAACCCATTTTACTGCAATATGTTTTTTAGCAGCAGTGTTTGGTAACGGAGTAAACAATCACAATCGAATTACTTACGATGAACGAGCGCTAACAAAGTAACAACTGACAGTATATGCTGACACGCTTGTGTTTGTGCTTCGTGCTTCACCTATTTGCGTTCTAAAAAGATGATATGCTGAGTGTTGCGTTCGTTCAAAATGGCGGATAATAAATCCTCTAGCGGATTGAAGGCAAACTACTGTGTTTATCATATGACGCGCGCGGTACGAAAGAGATCAGCTCAGAAATACCAATGTTTAGAAAAAATAAAGCAGGCTTAAAATGTTTATTTATATATTTAAAAAAAATAAAAATTATAACACTTAATTTAATTAAAAGATTGAAAAAATCTACATTTATTTTTTGATTGTAAAATAATTTAATTTTTCTCAAATCTTATAAATTAGGTAGAACAAGAAAAATAATTTACATGAGACAAAAAATTCATGGGTCCAGCATATATGTTTTATTTTTATCTCTGGATCTATAGGGTAGGGGTGCGATTAATATATCAATTATTTTCAGGTGCAATTCAAGATACGTCGATTAGCATTTTTTTTTGTTAAAATTAACATTTTCGCAGGTTGGCGTGAGAGCAGGGGGAAATCGCGCTATTATACTGTTTTTACGCTAATAATTGGTTTGAATTCGCAATCAGCTGATTTCATATTTGCCCATGCTATAGATACGATCTGATAATATCAGATCGTATACTTCGTTTAATAAAGCGTAGTTATTAAACACCATGCTAGAAATAGTAAATATTTATTGAGCAATGAATTTTTTAAAGTTTTTTGTACTTATTTTTTATATTTTTTACTTATTTTTTATACAACAGACTTCCAACAAAAGCCAATTTTCTCGTTTACCTACGGATATTCAACCTGTTCATTACGAAATTTTCCTTATAACAAATTTGGAAAATTTTACTTATGTTGGGAAACAAAATATTTATATTAACGTAAGTACCTTTTATTATTCCTCTAATAATATTGTATTTTATCATTTTATTTTTTTCATTGTAGGTGAAAAATGCAACAAAAAATGTTATTTTGAATTCTTTAAATATAAAAATAAAATCTGTAACATATAAGTGTCCAAACAAGGATAACTTATATTCTGAAAGTATTGAATATAATATTGTAGAAGAGACTGTTACAATTAGGTTTGGAAAAGAACTTCCTTTAGGAAAAGATGGATTCCTTGCTTTTGAATTTGAAGGAGAAATAAATAAAAAATTACATGGATTTTATCGCAGTACATATACTAGGTAATGTTTTAAAATTTTAAAATTTATTCAGAATTATTTATATTTTATTATAATAATTTGTATCTTAGCAATGGAACTATTAAGTATGCAGCAGTTACACAATTTGCAGCAACAGATGCTAGGCGTTGCTTTCCTTGTTGGGATGAACCTGCTATTAAAGCAACATATGAAATAACTTTAACAGCTCCAGAAGATTTAATAGCAATTTCTAATACGGTAAAAGATTTTGTATTGAATTTCAGAAATTTTAAAAGAAACATTTGCTTTTAATTTTTATTTTTAGTAATTTGAGTATAATAAAATTATTTTCTTTTTAGCCAATCAAAAATTTAGTTAAAGATACTGAATTAGGTTTAGTAACAACTAGTTTTGAAAAAACACCATTGATGTCAACATATTTAGTTGCCTTTATGATCTGTGATTATGATTTCATTGAAAGTCATAAGAGCAATAAAACAATTCGTGTTTATGCTCCCAAAGATAAAATCAGCCAGGGCAAATTTAGTCTTGAAGTTGCTACTAAAGCATTGCACTTCTTTGAATCTTATTTTAATATTCCATATCCACTTTCAAAATTGGATTTAATTACTGTGGCAGATTTTAGTTTTGGAGCCATGGAAAATTGGGGTTTAATTACATACAGAGAAGCCATTCTTCTATTTGATTTTGAAAACAGTTCTACAAATAAAAAAGAACAAGGTGCTTTAACAGTTGCACATGAGGTGGCTCATCAATGGTTTGGAAATCTTGTTACTATGGAATGGTGGACTCATTTATGGTTAAATGAAGGATATGCTTCTTTTATGCAATATTTATGCATTGACTCTTTGTATCCAGATTATAATACTTGGAATCATTTTTTTATAACTAAATACTTTCAAGCAATAGAGCTTGATGCTTTAGCAAATACACATCCAATTGAAGTGCCTATTGGTAACCCTTCAGAAGTAACTGAAATATTTGATCAAATATCTTACAATAAAGGTGCAAGTATAATACGAATGATTTATACTTATATTGGTGATGATGACTTTCGAAAAGGAATGCATTTGTATCTTAGTAAACATTCTTATTCAAATGTAAAAACTGAAGACCTATGGACTGCTTTGGAAGAAACAAGTAAAAAACCAATTGGATATATTATGTCAACTTGGACCAAACTTCCAGGTTTTCCACTCATTTCAGTTATTGAAAATAATTCAAGTGGCTCAAAAAATAGAAGTTTCACCTTTTCTCAAGAAAGATTTTTCATTAATGGTTCTCCAGATAAAAGTGAGGCCACGTGGGTTGTGCCAATTACTATCATTAGTGCCTTAAATCCTAATAAAATTTTAAAAGAAATAATTTTAGATGAAAAAACTAAAACTGTAGAGATAGAGGGTCTTTCAAAAGAAACATGGATTAACATTAACCCTGGAAATGTGGGTTTTTTCAGAACTTTATACAGTAATGATTTGTTAAAACTGTTAATGAATGCAATTTATGAACAAAAACTACCAGCATGGGATCGTCTTGGATTATTAGATAACTTATTTGCTACTGCTCAAGCTGGTAGAGCATCAACTGTTGAATTTTTGAGTGTCTTAAGCAGATTTAAAACTGAAAGTGACTACACCGTTTGGTCATCTATTATACATAGTTTACAAAAAATCAATAACATATTTTTAAATGCAACAGATATTAATGATAAATTAAAAATATTTGGAAGAGATATTTTATCAGAAATTTATTCAAAACTTGGATGGACTATGATAGAGAATGAAAGTCATCTTTATAAGTTATTAAGGTTTGTAATATGTCATAACATTTTGAATTAAATATATTTATATTAAAATGTTCGTTTTTAATGTTTTTTCAACAGGAATTTGGTTTTGTCACAAATGATAGCATTTGAAAATGAAAAAGTTATAAATGAAGCAAAACATCGTTTTGAACTTCATGTATCAAATCAAACCATTTTGCCAGCAGATTTTCGTTCAATTGTTTATCAAGCAGCATTATCTACTAGAAATGCAGAGACACTTGAAAAAATGTTGTCATTATATAGAGAAACTGACATGTCTGAAGAAAAAAATCGAATATTAAGTTCTCTTGGTTTTGTCAAAGATAAGAATCTTCTTCAAAAAGTTCTCGAATTTTCTATGAGTGAAGAAGTTAAGACACAAGATTCTTTTCGTGTAATTCAGTCAGTTCAAAGAAGCTATCAAGGTCAACTCCTTGCATGGCAATATTTCAAAGATAATTGGAAAACTTTTGTTGACCGTTATCAAAGTGGAACTTTGTTAACCAATATCGTGGAAGTTGTTACGAAAAATATTGTTGATGAAGAAATTTTAGAGGATGTAAAAACCTTTTTTGAAAAGAACCCTATTTCAGGAACTGAAAGAACAGTACAACAAAGTATTGAAACCATAAAATTAAATTTGGATTGGCTAAAACGGGATAAAGAGTTAATTCAAAACTTTTTAAACTCTCAAAATTATTAAATACAATTAATATTTTTCTTTTGCTACAACGTTCTATATACAGAATAAAAATTATAAACAATGTTATAAAAAAGTTTTATCTGAGAAATCCAATAATTTGTCTGTTTGGTCCAAGTTCATCTTCTCGTTTTAAGGCTGACATAAGTTCTTCATTTAAGTCTATAGCAACATTTTTCCCCATCTATAAATTTTTTTAAATTCATTAAATTTATAGTTGATGTCCAAGTAGAAAAAAAAATATTAAGAAAAAGTGTCACCTTTAATATTTTACTTAAGGTAGCAGGCTGTATACTTCCATATCCCATTTTGACAATAGATGATATTCTTCCATTTGGCATAACTGAAATAATAGTAGTTGCACTGCTGCACATTTCTTCTTCAGATGATGGATCGATTACACAATTATCTCCTATCTGAAAATGCATGAATATGATTTTTTTCAACTCAGGCATGAAATGGCCTTCATTTCATACTAGAAAGTAGCGTAGAAAATCGAGCATTTCAAACATTTGACAAAATTGTTTGTCTCATTGTGGAATACTAACTTTTTTCCCCGCCTTCGGCGGGGCTTACCGGGGACGAGTCACTTACTTTTAATTTTTAAAATTTTTAAATAAATTAAAAAAATTTTTTTTTCTCTGTTTTAAACTATTTTGTACGATTTCTGTGTTCGATTTGAAATGTACGATCATCTATTCAACTTTCTAATACCAAATGAGGGCTTTTCGGTTTGTAACACGGGGAGAAAAGTTATTTCAGACTCGGGTGAGGGATTTTCAACACTCGTCTCTGTCTCGGGCGCCTTCGGCTCCGACTTGTGCTGAATACCTCACCCTCTCTAGAAATAGCTCATTTTCTCCCCTTGTTGCACAATGTACTATTTTTAAATTTCAAAAATATATTGGATAAATAAGATTATACATACTTTGAATAATGATACAAGAATAGGAAAATTTGTTACATCCAGTTTGATACTTTCATAAATATCATCTGACAAAACAATATCAGCTTCTCCTCCATCTAATTTGGCTTCTTTAACTTTTGGAATTTCTGTACTGTATAATGCTGCTTTTACAGCAGCAGCAACTGCATCAAATAAGTTACCGCCACATTCTAAAATCTATGTAAAAATGTTTGAAAATTATTGACCATTAATTTCTTTGTAAAAAAAATATAAACTCACTAAGATATCCACAAATAACTTCCAACATTTTTTATGAGGAAGAATGGAAAGTTGAGAGAGGTCTATAACTTCAGAAGATTGGTAAGCTAGTGCAAGAATATTACTGATTTCATTTGCTAAATCTTCTCCACCTTTCCCTTCGAAGCTTGGTGTAGCATTGGGAGAACTGTAAAATAGTGTTTTTTGTAATACCTTTTATAGATAGATATGAATATTATTTACATAAAGTAAGAAATTATTAATAAACATTTTATATAAAAATTTGAAGATTGCATTTAAATTTCATTCATTTTTACCAATTAACAAAAAATTCTAGTTTCCCTTCATCAGGACTATCAGGATATGGTGAATCTATTTCTACTTTAATACCAACAAGAATATCCGTATTTCCAATTCTCAATCTAGCTGATCCATGAACTTGATCCATTAATTTTGTTTCTATTTCCATAGAGCGATAATCTGTTCGACATCGGCCATCATTTCTAAAAGTAGCCTGCAAAATATTTATAAAATTATAATATTTTAATTAAATTTTAAATATGTTACTATTACAAAAAATATAAAAGTATTTATTCAAATTTTTAATTCATTTGCATTCTTCACTTACATCAACACCATGTAAAATAAAAGTTTTTTCAGCTAAACTCAATGGTATTTCTGCCATTTTATAAAAATAGAACAATTTGCTTAAAATTAAAGAGATATTTCGTTTTTAGTTTAATTAATAATAATTTGTGGTTATGTTTGAAGATTTAAACCACCGGTACACTGTGTTTGTACACATGTGGTAACCAAGCCATAGATGATAGGCCGGCCGGGTAAACAGAAAAAGGCACAAGAAACAAATATTGAGAACAGGGAACGAGTACAAGGAACAGCGGCTTGTACATTTAGTGCAGGAGCAAGGGGTTTTGTGACCGATTGAGCTCCACGACTTCATCCAAGTGTTTTTTATGTATTTTTTCCTCCTGAACACGAATTTTTTTTTGTTTACTTTTTAAAAATTCAAAAAAGTTAATTAGAACCGAAGTTATTGTAAATTTAATGCAATAAAGTTCGCTTTTACACTTTTTCAAACTCTTATTTTGAAGAAAAAACATTGTACAAATAAATTGTTCCTAGTAGTGCTTCAAAATTGAAAATATGGCTAAAAATTGTGAATTTAATTTTTTTAAAAGCTATTTTCAATTGTTTAAAGTAAAAAAATTACAAAAAAATAAATGGACGTTATTCTACGTACAAAGAACTATAACATTTAGCACTTTAAAATTCTTCGTTTTTTTCATAGATTCGTGAAAATCATTTTATAAATAAAATAACGAAAAAGTGCATTGTATGACCGCAGGTACATTAAGGTACGAAACTTCATTTTCTTCGCTGCATACATTTTATTATATAATAAAGTAAATGTCCCAATTTCTACTCACTTTTATCTATTTATAAATAATATGTATAGATAAATATTTCGAAAAAAAGTTATTAAAATTATTTATATCTTGCCGGAAATATTGAATAAGTTAAAAGTATTGTTAGATTCAAAACAAAAAAATAAAAAATAAAATAAAATGAGTAGAAAATGGGACATTTCGTTCTCTTAAGAGAGTAGAAATTGGGACCTTCACCTTAATAAATAAGCATTATAAATAAATATATTATATATTATATATAAAATACTGAATTTGAAGAAAAATCACTACATTTAAAATAAGTATGCGATACGCAATAAAAATTACAATAAAAATACGATATACAATCAAATAAATTATAACTAATTGTTTAACTTGTTCAAGGCTATATAAGTCATACATGATTCTACCATATTCCTCATAAGTATATGATTCCCAAATTGATCGTTTAATATTTCTATTAAAAAATAATTATATTATATTATGTTTTAAAAAATAATTAAAAATAATTTTATAAGAAATTGAAAAAAAAAAATGGAATCTAAAGTATTTAAATTATGAAATTTTTTAGTACAAGTAAAATAATTTAAAATTAAAATTTTCGCGCCTTTCTATCTTTTATATTACAAACTTGAAGTAACCAACTATAGAGGCAACTGCGCTGCGCGGTACAATTCCGCGAAGAAATTGAATTCTACTGTATTTTTTAGAACCGAATTTACTAAATTTTCGTTAGTTTGTAAATTTCGCTTACAAATAATTTTTAAATAAATATAATAAAAGTAAGTAGTTTTACTTTTAAAACTTCATTTTATAAAACTGCCATGCGTGGACAAAAACGCAAAATTCTTCAATCTAGAAAATCTAGTAAACGCGAAAAGCTTTTTGCATTAAAAAATGTAAAGGTAAAATGATTACCTATGAGTCATATGATTCGCACAGCACAGAAGGAAAACAGTTTACTTTCATTTGCAAGTAAAAATTCACATATTTCATCAATATAAGTAATATTTTGATTTATATAAATTACTAAAAGATATATTTAAATATTTTATGTAATTTCAATTAGCGTAATACGTCTAGCACCATAGCCTAATAGTTAGTAAATTTTTCGCCTTAGCCCTAAACTTAATTAAAATAAAACTTTTTGTACAATTTTGTTCTGTTTAATTAGCTAGTTTTTATAAATAAACTAGATAGTTGAATTATTTAAATGTAAGAATTTAATTCAACTATCCTAAATTTGGTGCCTGTCAGAAATCAATCTTTTCATTCTTTTTAAAATTTGCATAATAAAATATAAAATTGAAAAGCAGATTTAAATTTAAATTAAATAAAAGAAATAATTTAAATTAAATATAAAAGAAATAATAAAAAAAGTTGTTTTAAAATGGTTTTATTAATAATCAAATTTAACATATTCATTGTAATAGATAACTATAATTAATGTGTATATTTTTTCAAAAATTTATATTGGTGACTTTTCAAACCCAAAAGTAGCATATTCGTGAGGCTGGGTCTCTTTGTAGTTAGGGAAATCTGGATCACCTGGAAACGTTGGGATACGATTCCTTGTTATTTTCCATCCTCCTTTACGAGTCCAGTCCTAAATTCAAACAGAAAATTTTATTTATGTTTTTTCATTAATTTACCTTAAAATAATAATAGTTTCTTTTTACTTACCCCAGGGTTATATTTTAACAAATACCATGCCGAATATATAGTAACAATGCCTAATCCTGATAGACCCAGAAATTTTCTTGTAATAATTGCTTTATTTTGTCCCTAAACAAATTGAAATTATTTAATTTAAATTAAATTTTTTCTTAACTTATTGATGATTAGGAAACATATAAGTAACATAAATAATTATCTTGCTATTAATTTATAAATCAATACTCATTAATAAACGATTACAAAGCACTGTTAAAGAAATTAGAAAAATATTATTATTAAATAATAATCTTCGGAATGGTCAATGTTACAAAATAATTTGAACAAAAGATTAATTCAATTAAAATAAATTCTTACAATGATTTTAGTAAGTGCAGATTCTAGTTGATCCAGAGGCCATCTGTAAAATCTTCTTATTGGGTTGTATCTTGCTCTGTAATAATCTTTAGGTATTATAGGTTCACCATGTAATTCTTGATCTTTAAGCCATTGTGCTCGCCAAGCACGTTCTCCTTCAGTCATACCAAGCATACGTTCCCTATCTCTTACCATTCGCCCTGCGATTCCCATAACTTTGACACCCCCGCTCATTGAGCACCCATTCTCACTGGCATCTTCATCAACAAGTTTACCCACTAAAATTTAAATAATTTATTATTACAAAGGAGACATTATTGATGTATAAAAAATATAATATATTTTAAGTACTTTCTTGCTTGACATTTGTATTGTACTTAGCAACAAGACATGTGAAGTAAAAAATTTTAAAAAGTAATGTACAATAAAAACTTTAAAAGCTGTTTAATATACAATTGATTAGTATTTACAATTTGAAGAATTGTATACAATAATGGAGTATTTATAATGTATTATTAATAACAGAATTACTAATTCATAATTAAAAAACATGTTTTAAAAATAAAAACTTATGTTTTAAAATTTCTACAAAGTGCAAGTAAAAGAATAATACTAACTTTTGTTTGTTTTTGATCTTCAAATGTTCCGATTGTAGTTCCAAGGGTTCTATTCGATTATAGGTTAGAACTCGAGATTCTGATTCTGTGATTACATCACCAGAAGGCAGAAACGAGCAATGACGGCTCATGAAATCGAAGCATTGAAACTTGCAAATACAATTTTTAAAAATTTGTTTACATAGTTATTACGTTGAAAGGAAGATAAACGAAATATAGACAACTTCTCGATAAATGGAACTACATCTATCGCAAAAAGCATAAAAAAACAAATAAAGCTGTTTTAAGTAATAATTGAGAAATCACGATAAAAATTCCCTCCGCTGTATTTTTCGTACTCATAATATAAAAATAAATCAAAAGAATTGTGTTTGCATAACTTTATACTTTCTGGTAGGTGTTTCATCAATAGCAAATGAAAAAAGCATTTGTATAAATCAAGCTACGATTTAGCATAGTAACAAACAAATCGCTATTACAAAAAACAACCTCTGCGGTTTTCAGAAAAGAAAACTATATTTTTTGGCATTTTTTATTTAATTTTTTATGTTAGCAACATTTTTTTATACAATCAATAAAACTATCCAACAAAGTTTGCGACAATTAGAATCGTTAAAAAGTTAGGAACTTAGTAGTGCTTAATTCTTCTCAAAAAATCACAGGGATATTAGTTTTCTATGGGATTTTCCCGTTATTAAAGACCGATGAAGGTTGGTTGTGAATCAAAATTTACTTTTTTTAATTTCCTATAAATAAAATACTTGCCGGAGGGGGAGGGGGCATGTATTGTTATGTAAACACAATTGTTTTGTAATTTCTCAGAAATGTCCTTCACTTAGAATATAAATATTTCAATAACAGCAAATGCAAAATATATCCAAAATATGTAAGTAAATAAGTAACACGGTTGAAAACCACAGATAAAAAACTATAAAAAAAATTATTTATAAGATTAGATGTGGTTTCTGCACCAGGAATATCAAATAAAGAATAATAAAAACGAAATATTTATAAGATCTTATTAGCCGTGCCATATAAAAATAAACAGTGTTTTATTCTATTTTATAAGGAATCATCAATGACATTGTATTTATTAGTTTTTATAAGTGATCTAAATTTATATGATCCTATCCCGTTGTACATGTACATCTAAAAAGTGTTTAATTAGAAAAACAATTTTTATCGGAATATATGAGGATTATCAAAACAGATTTTAGATACAAAAAAGTTTTATCGGATTTTATTGGAAGCAGCATTTGTGAAATATTTCATTGTATATCATTTAACAGTTTATATATGTACTTCCAAATAAAATGCACTTTATTTCCATTTGAAACCTACAGTAAATAGAACATAAACTGCTGTCTATTTGCAATCCCCTTTTCTTATTTAACCACAATAAAATATTGCGAATATCTAGTGATATTTTATTGATTTTTACAAATAAAATGCAATCTGTTTTTATCTGCGAAAGTTAATAAGTTGTGCAACTGAAATACACTTCGCAACAAAATTAACGTAACACCTAATTCCGATTAAAAAAGGGCGCAACTTCGAAGATCGATATCTCAGGTAAAAAATATCGTAATGGGATCAATTTTTTTTAAATTGAAGGGTAAAATCTCTACTTTAAGATGGTGGAACTCGATTTTCGATTTGACCCAACCCCCACTTACATGACGTTGAAATTCAAGGTCATTTTTTAAAGCTCAAAAATCGTAAACTTTCGTAGTACGCCCGCGCGTGGGTGATTTTTTTTCGATAATTCTGATCATTGCCTCTTAAAGTACAGCTCTTTTTCTTTAATTTAAAAAAAAATGACCCGCTACGATTTTTTCTGACGATTTTGCAGCGTTTTAAAAATTGTATTAAAAAAACTCGTTTTTTTTT
>UCOM01002615.1:0-24458 GCA_900474385.1 Ormyrus pomaceus | reverse complement strand
CGCTTGGTGGCGCATCCTAACCTTTTGCACCTCTCACGTCAAAATTAGCAACCGATGACTATTAGAGGAGTTCATATTTTGGGCACTTTTATATAAAAATTTTAATTAGAGAAAAATTTAAATTAGATAAATTATTTTTACCTGGGTTTATAAAATACAAATTTTTATAAAATTTTATAAGTCCAATTATGTATAAAAAGGGTCTTATTAAAATTATTATAAATACTTTACAATATTTTTTCACATGGGTACGCATATTTAACATCATATACAGGGTTGGTAGGATAATTTAGGATAAGATAATGCAGTATAATATTAATTTGTACATAATAGATGTAGATTACAATTGTATTTTTTCTATTTTTGACTAAATATATAATAATGGATTTTTAATGAGTCGATAAATTTGATAATTGCTTTACAAAGACTATATGTATAGACCATACATGAATCATCTGTCAACACATCCTGACAAAGGATATTCAACAAAACTGTCAATATTGCCTGTCAACGCGCCATTAAGTATACCACCATATATTATTAGATTGTCCTAAATTTGATAAAGGGCAGAATAAAGGATTGATAAAGGATACAGAAAATAAAATAGGAAAACGACTAGAAGAAATCTTCAACAACAAATTATTGTTATTCACCTTCTTCTCTAAGAAAAGTTCCTCACATATTTAGCTGTAGTTATCTTTGCTTTTATTTTTTCAAATATCAGCAAACTATATCTACATGCACTGAAGTTTTCTAACAGGATATGTCAAGATACTCGTTTAAATCATTTAACACTTTCTATCTAGAAAACAAACTCAATTCCTCCTTCGAAAATAGCATCTGAAACCGTTTCAAATTGAATGTTTTTGGTAATTCTGACAATTGAGCATCAATATGCTCAAATCAGAATAGTGCAGCATAATATTGATGTTCAATAAAAATATTGAAGATACCCTTTGTAATCGTAAATTCTTTTGCAAATATAAAAAACGGCTTGTCCTTGCATTTCTCTTTTTATCTAATTTACTGCTTCATTGTCTTACTAGGTGTATTTGACAATTAAAATTGCAACGGTAAGGTGCACAGTCTCAAGGATTATTCTCGTCAGACTGAGCATAAGGACACTTCTAGTCAGTCTGTCGTGGGTATATTAATGTACAAAATCCTGCCCAGCATATCTGGTCAGGTATTAATGTAGATACCCTTCACATGTGACACAAGAGAATTAACTTGTTTTTAATATCCGATTAGAATTTAAAAAAGATGTTGAAGTGCTGTTTCCTTTTTGAAAAATCCTATCTTACTTATAACGGTGATTCGGGTAAATTTAATTATACGACATAAAATATATTCCTTAATTTCATAATGCTATAAAACCTAAATTTTAAAAGTACAAAAAATATAAAAAATTAAAAAATTTGCTTTCAAATTTACAAATTTGATATATTTTTATTTTCAAACGTTCCCCTAAGAAGATATCAAGAAAAGCGGCGCTTGTAGTTATGACCCATAAATCAAGTTAGTAACTACCTTTTTTGACGCAAACCTAATTTGAAGTGTTGCAAACATGTATTACTGAAACAGTTTCGGACGTTTCACGTGTAGTCGAGCGAAAATCCACTTTATCGATCGTTACCCTGATATCTTTATTCATAATGGTAAGACGTGCTTCGCATTACAATGCTCGGTACCGTCGACAAACAGTTTCAATATCAATAGCTAATATTTTGGTATGAAATGTTATTTGTAAAACGCCAATTCATTTCCTTTCAATGATTTGCTATTCTCATCAAGTATGTATTTATTTCAACCATATTACACACAGTTACAATCATAAATATTATATTAAACTTATGTATTTGACAAACTTTCTTTGTAATTTCTAAAAAAATAAAACAAAAAAGCTCCTGTCAAACCTAAACTTAAAAAATAAGTTAACGTGATTGCCTTTATTGGCCAATTTAAAAAATAATACAGTTCTAATGAATAACTGGAATTAATCTAACTATAACAACAATTTGTTTCTTATGTTTTAACAAATTGTACGTGGATTCTATTGCATTATCAATGTATAAACATAATATTAATTTTAAAGTCCATAACAAATTAAAAATTGCTTTTCCAAAATCAAAAAATCGATGTAAAACACTAATATTAAAACCGCCAATATTAATTAAGAAAATGGACTTTAATTCATCAAATTTAGTCAAGTATAAGTTCTTGAATTACAAACTTCTATGTATGCGCGCGCACTCACGCATTACATATATAATGCATTTCGATTAAATAGTGCATTTGCGAGGCAACAACTTTACATTCATAGAAAGAATGTATTTGACATAAAATTTATTATTTATTTATTTATAATATAAAAAATTAAACAATTCAACTTGAAGAATATATTTTATTAAATATGTAGTTATTTTTAAGATTATAAAATAATTCATTTCGATGAAATAAAGTTTCAAAGTTTTAATACTAACGGTACTGGGTAGACCAACTATATATTATACATATTTAAAAATTTTTTATAAAAAAAAAAATTTCGAAGTATTTTAATCTGAAATTTAATAAAGTTATTTTTAACTCTGTAGAGTCAAAAGAGTAGAACGCAGTTTCAGTTTCATACTCATAAAACTTTCGAGAACTATTTTACGTGCACCTAAAAGACAACTTTTCTTCTCAATTAGCTTCAATTTACATTGTACAATATTCTGCAGATTATCATCTGCAGTATGAAAAAATTATCAATCGACCATACTGACGAAATTACTTTCCCTGAACGACAAAAAAATTCTGTTTTGTTACAGGCGATCGCGTCGAGGGGTGGAGTGTTAATAAAAACAGAAGAAGCTTCTCATCGACTCCTTCGACGGGGACATCTGCGCGCGAATCCGTCGCCGTCTACGAAGGGGAGCAGCGGGGACAATTTAGTCGAGTAGAAAAAAAAACCTCCACTATACCGTTAGCCGAGAGAAAAAGCAGTGCGGAAGCTGGAGACTCGTTAGCGATCGTTAAAGGCGCACCTTCCAGTCCTGGTAGAGCCTCCAGAGAGAGAGAAAAAAAGAGCGGCGAATCTAGTTCGACTTTTGGATTTACCGGGGCTGTTCTCCTTCTCAATAATTGCAGGAGTTTGGCTCGCGTGCGCCGGAAGAGTTTAGCCGCCTCTGCTGCGCGAGCGGACAGCATGAACAGGCCAGTGGCGTCATCGGTATCGCCCACGAACTCGACCTCGCGCGCGACAAAAATAGCCGGGGGTACAGTCGCGTAAGTTGTAGCTTCCTCTGGGCGATGGGTTGAGGGGGAGTCGGAAAAGGAGGGAGAGCGAGAGAGAGAGAGAGAGAGGAAGAGAGAGCGAGAGAGAGTGCAAGGTAGAAAGTGGCTGGATAAGAAGGAGGGCCGAGGAAGACGCTGGCACGACTTCCGAGTCTCGAGGCTTTCGACTTCCGACCAGACGTTTATTCTGACGAGGAAAAGAGATAGACCGGAATCCGGAAGGCCATCCGAAGAACCTTTCATCGACGTCTCTAAAAGCAACGTTTAAAGGTAAGTTCAAAGATGACGTATAAAAGTGCACGCCTGAGATATTGTTCTTGCCTCTTGCATACTTCTCCCTTTTTATCACGGTTTTCTTTTCTACATGTGTTTGTGCAAATAGCTATTCCTCCCTCGAATTGCCAGGGAATATAAAAGTCTTTTCTCCAGATGCGTTCATGCTATTTGATGATTGTTTTGATTTTTGCACAGATATACCTATTCTATTATAAAGGGGCGAAAAATTGATTGGCGCGAAATAAAATAAAAGCTTATTTCTGAATAAATTAATAGAATATTGGACGCTATTGGACGACATGTGCACCAAAATGTACATTAATTTCCATTAATTGATATGTCAATACCCACGTGAAAATGAGTCTTATAAAATTTTCATAAAAACTTTACAAAATCGTTTCACGTGGGTATACTTACATTGATTATGGCTTTGGACTTTGCGTCTTTACAATTAAAGCGAAACAGATTATCCAATATTTACACATATTATTTGCAAATATTATTTACACATATTATTTGCAGATAAATGAGTACAAAACAACAAAATTATTTAGTTTTACTGCTTCAATTTACTATTATAAGGTGCTAATTATTAAAAATCACTCTTTCGAAGTATATTATTGACCAAATGTTATAATAAAAAGGCAAAAAATATAAATATATACGATTAATTCACAAATAATATACTTTCAGCTTTAAAATTTATTGTTTTTCTTTGTAATGATTATTTATTTAAATTATAAAAACTTTTCTTATAGTTTTGTCAACAGAGTAGATGACAATATTTTAATAAGAAGTCACCATTCGTTTTATAATATTCCAATTTCAATGCGCGACGAAATATGAAATTTATTTCAGAAAATTTTATGCAATAAGTTACATTATAGAAAATTTATATTTACATGTACATATCTCCCATGTACATCAATATCAGATGACTACATTTGAGGGATAAACGTGAATGTATGTGAGCAGTTAATTGAAAATAAGTATAAACGGTATCTTATTTATTATCTTTATTTATAGGCATTCAATTTTATGTGTTTATAAACTGAGAATTTCCTAAGCTTTTATTCTGTGACATAATAGTATTATTAATTTTCAGATGATGACTATAAGATGAGCATTAGTTATAGTTTTTCCTAAACTACTTTCCTCCATTTTTATATTCTTTTTACTCTACTTCTATACTCTATTGCAATTAAACAAATATTCCTTTACCTATCAAAGATAACAATAATGAAGCTTATCTATTATTATGATTGCCTATGCAGGTATAGAAAAAATGTTAAAAACACAAAAGGATTTTAAATATTGGGTAATACATAACGGCAACTCAACTAGAATATAATAGAACAGAAAATATATGTGTGTCTAATGCACCCCTGCGTATTAGGGTCACAATTTACATAAGCCTTACATAGACTTTGTTAGTGTTGATTTATAGCTTTGTAACCGGAAAGTAAAATTGAGGAGGATTTGGGTATCACTACACATATCCCGGATAATACAACCAGAAACATACTAAATTTAAAAAAGGAAGCGGATTTATCTAAGATTTGATCGAAATCCGTAATGCGAGCCGGGTATTAAATGTGTAAAATAACAATTTAAAGAAAGTAAATAATAAAATGCCTCTTACTCGTTAATAAAGCCGCTACACTAAAAGTCATGAATAACATTTCGATCATAAAAAATGCCATACCCAATCCAAGCAATTAAAAAAATGAATTTAAGGCTTGTTCAAAACTTCGATTTCTGCAATAAAATACGTACAATCATATATATTTCATATTTAAAGTTTTTTTGTATATAGGTATTTTCATTATACACAAAATTAAAATTCAATCCATTGTTCTTACCATTATTTCATATAATTAAAACAAAATTACATTAATAATCCTTTCTACTTCTAGTCTGGTTTCTACTAAAGAGGTGTCTAATTAGAGTCGTCAACGTGACTTTATTTGACATTTTCGATTTTGACGTTAAATTGTCAATACAAAAAGTAGTTTTAGATTTTTATAAGAATATCATTTATGACAGTTTTGGAAGTATTAATGATAAATTATTATTACTATTATTAGTTTTTTTGTTATAATTTTTTTTTTCATAATTTCGGAAATCTACGAGTCTACTAATATTTAGCTTTTCTTTATTATTTTAAAATTTTTGTTTTCCTTTTGATGTTCGCATTCCAATAGCTTTTACTAAAACATTCTGACTAAATAAGAAACCCATACTGAACCACGGTAGCTTCACGAGCAGCTATTTCAATCTTCGAAGAGCATCAAATACCTCCTTTGAACACCTACTTCGTGTATGAGGATGTATAAACCCTTATTTGAATTCTTTCAGTTTGATCGAAATCACCTATAAAGTACGTGCAAAGCAAATGTTATTGTATTATTCATTGATACAACTGATAATAATATACCTATAAAAAACCGCTGCCAATTCATTGGCACTTTAGCTCCCTTCTAACTAATTTATCGTTCCAATATTATCTCCGAGATTCATTAAAAACAATCGATTTCAACAACATAATTTCAAACTATTCTATTTTTAATTAATTATTTATTTTTGTATTATTATTTTATTTTTATGTCTCCATTTAAGAATTTAATGATCAGCAAACAACATTTAAATGTAGTATATTACGGCCCTATGGAGAGAAAGAATTGGCAAGCTCATAGCTCGTGCAAATTGACACCCGAGCCGAAGGCGAGCGCCGCCGGGCAAGAAAGTAATACTTTCGGCCCGCTAGGCAAATAGTAGATTACATACCTAGGTCAGTAAAATAAGAAATGTCTCAGATCACACGTAATTGTCGGCCGAGGCGAAGCCGAGGTTGACAAACGTGTGATCTGAGGCTTTCTTTTTTACTGGCCAAGGTGCGTGTACTATTTTTCTGCCGGAGCTTTCCGACCGGAAAGTAGTAAGAAAGAAGTTAAATTAAACGCGATGAAGTCAATACATTATTGTTCATAAAGCGTCATAAAGTTATATAAAATAGTAATAGTAATGGTTTTAATACTTAGAAAATAAAAAGATACAGAAAGGATCTGAAGCAATTCTAAATAGTCAAGTTATGGAGGTTATTGGCGTCATTTTGTGAATTCATCTAATCGTGAACATTTCAAATGACTATGATATTTTGATACATCATTTCGAATGACTATGATATTTTGATACATTTTTGGATGTCAACTTTATACTGACATAATTTTTGAATAAATCAACATTTTTCAGTTTAAAAAAAAAAACAATTAAAGCTTAATTCTCGAGTTTTCTCTAGTTTTATTTTTCTTTTTTGAAATTTTATCCACAATGATTCCAAACTGAATTATTCAGGTAGGTTATTTTTTTTTATTTACATACTTTTTTTTCAAGATGCCGCTAATAACCTCCACAGCTCGATTATCTGAAAATGTTTAACCCATACAATTCTGGCTATCTCTATATTTTGGTATTCAAAAAGGTTTCTCAAAGTTTGAGACGAGTTCCTGCATGCGGAGCTTTCTTGGCAACACTATGAATCTCAAGCACCAAGTAGGATTGTAACGCGTGTAAGCGCTTTCTTATTGCATCAACTGTAATAGCTCGTTTCACTTATATGACAGACCACAAAACTCCACAGACTCAACACTCAACCCTTTTAAACTAAATGCTCGAGAATATTAACTTTTTCAGGCCGTGGACGGACATGCATATTTTTGTAAATATATAACCTCATGTAGATATTCACTTTTAGGTCTTAATATTCTCAAAGACATACTTTTACATAAAGTCATAGGCAAAAACTAGTCGAGTTACCTTGTTAATAGAATCTTTAGCGGGTTCTTAATTATTTAAATGTTAGATTAACGAATATGGTTAAACGATACATAATTCATAGTTAAAAATTCAGCTGAAAACGGCAGATTTTAATAATGAACTAACAGTATAACATGCGCAACAGTATCATTAATAAAACAACCTACGCCTATAAAAGTCTACGTCTTGGGACGTAATACTATCCGTTTTACAGTTAACCCTTTCAGTCATCTGTCCTCTACAGAGATCAGATAATTAAATTTACTTATATAATACTGTAAAGCATATTTCGAAGTTTAAATGCTGAATTAAGCTTCACTTTTTCTCAAGTAATTATGTATCAAGTAATCAAGTAATAAATGTTAGACTTTCTGAATTTTTACAAAGATAAAAATCAAATAATTGTACAAACCTTGATCTGGTTTAAGAGCAATTACTGTACAATTTTAAATCTTTCTACTTATAAGAAATTCTTTTTCTATCCTGATGATTTTACCCGCATATGTTTACTTTTATTAACAATTTTTTAAAATATTAATTAGAATTTGATCTCACCGTTAGATCGTTCCAAATTATAAAGTAGTTCCAATTATTAACAACCCTAGCAAAATCATGACTGAAAGGGTTAACAAATTTTTAACCGTAACGTATAATTTCTTACCAGGGTATAATCACAAGTTCAAATATAACTACTTCACTCCTATTGCGTGTGAATCATCACTCTGAGATAGTCTAAAATGTTTTTAAAAATCAATTAAACGTATATGAAATACTTGTACGATCATTATATATTTTAGTATATAAGCCCACGCGTATCAAAAGTATTCATTAATTATTAAATTTTAATTCCTTAAGCGAGACATAATGTCGTAATTAAATTGAAAATAATTGCACGCTTTACACTAAAAACTTTGGAGATTAAAAACTTCTCGGATCTCTTGAATATACTTACGGATCTACAAAACACCTACACAATGTACTCCTAAAAGTAGCAAAGTTTCTCAAACCTGGCGACCTCCTCCGTCTCGTATACTTAAAACCCACTCCAGACTCTCGTATTTCTTGGCTGCATGAAGCTTTGCAATATTATTATTCGGCGTCCTCTTGCATGCGCGAAGAGGCGGGCTTTCGGTTGTCTGAGAAAATCCCAACCCCCGTCAAGCGTACGGCGCATAATAAAATTTTTGCGTTCTGTTTACTCCTCAGAAAAAAAATGACGTCCCGCGCGAAGCTTCGAGCGCTGATTTGAAATTGTAATCCGGCGTTCTCGGCCGGGGAGTCTGATATGCGACGCAGAGCAGCGACGTCCCCAGCGAGAAGAGAGTAAGCGAAGAAAAAAGTAGTCGCGCGGAATCCGAGAGAGCACGAAGATGGCGTTCACGACGACGGGTCTGCCGGAGGAGTTTCTCACGAGGAGCGACGAGTGCCTCGGCTCCCTTCTCGACAACGGCACGGAGTCCGGCTGCATCGAGGAGAGTTACACCCCGTACAGGGACAGGCCGGAAACCTACATCGTGCCCATTGTCTTCGCCTGCATACTGGTTGTCGGCGTCATGGGCAACGGGGTGCTTATGATCACGATCTGCAGACACGCCAATATGCGCAACGTGCCCAACACTTACGTGCTCTCCCTTGCTATTGGCGACTTGTTGGTAAGCTTTTCAAATTGTGTTTCCATACTTTTTACTACGGATTTCTTAATACATAAATAAAGTGTCCGGCTTCCGGGTCATAAATTTTTGCGGAAAATTATTCTTTGGACAGGAAATGAGATACGTGCCTCAGTAT
Source organism: Ormyrus pomaceus (assembly GCA_900474385.1). Lineage (NCBI taxonomy): Eukaryota > Metazoa > Arthropoda > Insecta > Hymenoptera > Ormyridae > Ormyrus > Ormyrus pomaceus. The sequence goes on along the minus strand of UCOM01002615.1, from coordinate 15,302 downwards.
TTTTTTCTTTTTTTTTTCCGGACCTTATAAATAGCGAACATTTTTTTTTCAAAAATCTTATAGGGCAATAAATTCCGAAAAATTTAAGTATCTCTATAATTAAACATCTACAACTAAAAATACGTAGCAAAACTTAATTTGATACTAAAATTATATTTAAAATATCATTCTTTTTTAAGTTATCCTAAATACATATAAAATTGTTCATAAAATTTTGCTCAACAAATGCATTAAATATATGTAATTTTATGTTATTTTGAAATAAGTAAAGTTGTTTTTAATACAACTTGTTGCAAATTAAAGGTTTTGTTTTGTTCTGTTATCAATTTTTTTTCGGTCAAGACTCTAAAATATTTAGTTATAAAAAATATTTAAATTTCTGTAAGCATCAATTTTCCCTAAATATCCTGATTCGATTGTATCAAAATCTATCTACCGTAATGCACTTTACTTGTTAGTATAGATTTTTTTAAATCAATAATATACAGCATCACTCTCGACGTTTGTTTAATTATTTAGTCATAATGAAAGGCAAATCAACTCGGTTAAAAATCCATCCATTCATTAGCAATTACATTATTTATAAATCTGACTGACATCAGCTTGAAAAGAAATCCAAGTAAACATTATTTATTTATAAAGAGGTAGTCGGAAAAGACGTTTTCCTATCGAAAAACTTTTTAGAACACAGAATCGAGAAAACGTTAATCAGATCTGTAAATCTCCCCTCCGAAAATCTTTTCCCATTTTTAATGAAATTGATTGTTACTAATGCATTAATCAATTAACAATAAAAAGCACCTTTTGCCAAACACAAAATTATATAGTAACCTAAAATAACCTCCCCTATAATCCGATAAGCCACATCTCGTGTCCTTTATTTTTTGCTCATATAACTGCCTTCTCGATCGAAATGATCAGCTTTTATTATTTATTGAGCTGTGAAAGTTAAAGTGCTCTTTATGAACCGATGTTAGATAAAATTGTCACGCCACCATTGGCCGAGTGATTGTTTCGGAATCATTATCCTTATAAAAGCAGCTCGAATGGTTATTGCACTCTTGTTGGTTCAATAATTTATACACGGATCTATATACAGTCTTTCATTTTCGCAAAGCCGCGATAGTACTTGATTACGTCCATTAAAATGATTGATTGTACCATCAAATATGTAATAATTATGATTTAAAAAGTCGAAATTCAACTCGAGATTCTAATTATGAATCTTGACTCTTTCCTGTCGTACGTACACTTATCAAAAGCACCAATTTGTCCAGTTCAATATACGCGCGGGTGAAGCAAAAAAACAGTTTTTTTCCCTTATCCCTCCATTCGTATCCTAAAGAATGTTTTTACGTATAAAATAAGAGGGAACGTCTCGATTTGACTATGCTTAGGGGGAAATAGGATTATGTGGGCCAGTGTTCACTTAATTTCGAGGGGTATAAAATATTGACGGCAACGGAAAAAACTTTATTGAATATCGACTGATTTTTAAGGTAGTTCTTGTAATTGAATTTTAGCCCAAAGTCGAAATTGAAAAAGTTTATTTATTATAGAAGCGAAAGCAGATCCAAACGATTTATAAAATCACAATGAATAGAATTGTCAGAAATGTAAAAAACAAATGGGTTCGTAACAATATTAAAAACTTTCCGAAGTATGTAAAATACTGTTTTGGTTAACGTTAAAACAAGCTTGAAAAAGTTTTCTGTCATAAAGTACGGATCGTTTAGGATTACTAAAAAGCCTTTCAACTTGAAAACCACCCACGTAGCGATAATTGTGCTCCTTTATAAATATTTAAACGAATTGGCAAACAAAGTTGGAGTAAAATCAAAAACTCTTTCATCACACAAATTTTTCAGCGAGGTAATTTTAAACTTTAAAATCCGATATCCTTCTTAGAATGAGAGCATTATAGTAAAACAATAAAAGAGTTACTGGTAAACTGCAAAATCGTAAATTTCCGTTAAATTCTGAAAGGATAAAAAGTTTGTACAACTTTAATAATGCAATTATCTCGGAAACCTATACTTTTCCAGAATAAATTAACATAGATAATTGACTGACATATTCAAGGCAGCCTTAATTTGTTTAACTAAATCGGGGTAAATTACATACATTATACGTACATTTTCGCGCGAGAATAAAAGTTGAATAAAAAATCATTCGAATGAAGATCTAAAAGTTTATTAGTAAAATAAAAAAATGAAAAAAGACACTTGCAAAAATAAGAAGAACACGTATCCCCTTATCAGATCGAACTGTCCGCTTTGCGGCTGTTTCCCTCGGATAAAATTTTTCCCACTGCGATAAAAACCAGCTCCGGAAGCAGGGGGGCGTCTCCGTCTCGCCCTGCATAAGCTGCGGCGCAAAAAGCATTGAAATACCAAAAAGTGAAAACTTCGGGGCTCGAATATAAAACCGAGATACGAGCGCTTTAGTCGGACTTAATCTAAGCCGGGTAATCTCGCGAGCGAAGGGAAAGAAAGAAGGAAGCCGGGGAGGAAGGGAGGCGGCACGCACGCATATATATCCTCATCGGACGCTCGGCTTAATTGGCTCGAAATTAGTATATAGGTGGTAGCTCGACTACGACCGGAACAAGTTCTAAAGCTCGTTACACGCTCGAACAACTTGTCGATGAAATTCCCGAAGGCCCGGGTTTCTCGCTCCTGACGCCGCCGCTGCAGTCGCTTCTTAATGGCCTGTAAGAGCTACAAAGTGTCAATCGCCGCTAAGCCCGCCCGCGTCTTTCCTCCTTTCGCGGGGACACCGATTTACGGCTCTGACAACAAGTCGGTCATCCTTGCGCAAGACTTTCGCGGGTGCGCTTAAATGAGGACGTTTCAAAGTAAGAAAAATGCTGCCGGCGATAAGGGAGCTATTTTGATAGGAGTCACAGTTTCATCGGGGAAACACTTTTTTCGACGAAAGAATTAAACTTTGAAGATCGATAAATTGTTATGGTTATCTACTTTTTTCATTTATGCCTTATCTCCCTGACAACATTATTCTTTTTAGCCTTTTTTGATGCACAATATCTTTGAAAAGCACAATGGATGCGTAAATGTCGCCGATTTTTACCTTATACGTAAACGTATTAGCATATTGATGATCATCCTTAACATATTGTTATCTTATAGTTACTTTTCACTACAAGTAAAATGTTTATTATTATTATTTTACAAATAGTCAATCTTATTTTTCAATAGTTACAAATTACAATAGTTTTTTGTAAAATTTAATATAGTTTTGGTAAATTAGACAAAGAACCTATTTTAAGAAAAGCATGTTTAGGATAGAAATAACGCTCTCCCCTAAAATCCACAGGTGATTCTCACGTGCGTGCCGTTCACGTTCACCGTGTACGTGATGGACTCGTGGCCGTTCGGTCTGGTGCTGTGCAAGGTCTCGGAGTGCGCCAAGGATATCTCGATCGGCGTGTCGGTGTTCACCCTCACCGCCCTGTCGGCCGATCGCTTCTTCGCCATCGTCGACCCCATGAGGAAGCTCCACGCCACTGGTACGGGATACAAATTCCTCTTTCGCTTCGGATAAAGATGTCAATGAATTTTCGCGCCTCTTGTCGACAGCTCCTGGCGACAACACGGCAAATTCGGGCCTCTATATAAGCTTATTATCAGTGTTTGCATGCCTCTGTAAGCTATATACCCTTTTTAAATTCACTCCTTTGCGCAGCTCATTCCTTATTATATTGTATAATAACTAAGTTACGACTAAACTGATAATAAATTTAATTGAAGAATTTTCAATGGTGATTCGAGCTTATTAGAGAATTAGTCGTATTACGCTAGTTTCACGATAAGGTCAATGAATAATTCATTGGGCATTAGAACTTGAATACCAAATAATTAATGCTAATTTAGATTAATTTGATCTATTTATTCGGCCGTGAATGAGAAAATTTTAAATAAAGTGTAAACAAAATTAGGTTTAGCTAAAATAATATTATCTACATTTTAGCTTAACGAAAATCTACTTAAACTTTGTCTAAAGATTATCCAATGAAAATTTCTCAAACTTCATGTTTTTTAAATTTAGAGGAAATTTAACTTGTAAATCGTAAACCTCATATTAGAAATACTCAACTCGAGAAATAAAAATAAAAGAATTAAAAAAAAATTGCAGTTCAAGGAATGGAACGCTTGAACAATTTTAGCTCTTGAGGCTTGACCCTTTGCCTTATACCGTCTTGTAGCAAAAACGTAGCCTGGGCAGCTAAAGTCCGAGCTAAAAATTTTTGTCATCTATTTTTATTTTTATTTCTGGACTTGGGTGTAAGCTTGCTAAACTTCCACTAAATTTGAAATATCATTGAGGCAAAGTTTGGAAAAGTCTCATTGGACAACCTTAGATGAAGTTTAGATGAAGTTACGTTAAATTAGAGTTTGACTGAACTTTAGCTAAACCTAATTTTTTTCGAGGGTTGACATTTCCAACGTTTATCTTCTTTTATAAAACATATATAAAAAGAACAGTTACCTAATAAGTGGATCTGATATAACTATTATACACGGAGAAAAGTAATAAAATAAAAATTATTAAATTAAAATATAATATTTTCTTCATATTGCAAGGTGTCCTTAATTCATTACTAAAATATTATTTTTACTGGATCATTCTTCTCCGTGTGGCATAAAAACAGAGCTGTCATTTTTTATTATAGGCACGTTCATCGTTGCTTCAACATTTTAATACCAATATATTCTTGTAATCAATACTTTTATAAACTTTCTCACCAGGGGAGAGATGAAATATGCTTTGAATATTTTATTTTTTGCATCCAGCTTTTTCAGATTGAAGAACTGACCTCTGGGAATTATAAACATCACATTCAGAATTCTACTTTTACGGTCAATATTTATAAACACATTTATAAACTTACAAATTGAAAAAATCTGTTCGTGCTTAAATCGAACGCGAAGACATGGCAAAAATTAATTAAAATATTCAAAGGTTATTTGTGTATACTAAATTAAACTTTTATTTTATGTTTAAAACATAAACTTGCAGATCTTATTTTAACTTTTAATTTAAATATGACCCTTTATCGAATTTTATTAGAATTCATTATAAATATTAATAGAATTCTTTTTCAAACTAAATAAAATTTATAAAGTGAACTATCGCGATTGAATTATTTATTATATTAACATCTGATACGTATAAAAAGTTACAACAAGAAAAACTATTTTTGTAAAAAGATAATTTAAACTATTTATTTTTTATTCCATTACGTGATAAATTTATTTACTTAATTTATGTTAGCTAATAGAAGTATAATTTATCAATAAACGTCAAAATGGAAAAAATAATGATGACCATGTAGAAAAACGCAATATCAATATTTTTTTGAAAGATAATAAATTTTCGGGATTCGTAAATCAGTAAATCTATGACGTCATTTTTATATCTTCTCACTCTGACAATTCACGAGAAAATTATTATTATTTTTACTTTACAAGCATAGAAAGCAATCTCGTCCTGTTTTATCCTCCTTTTTGTCTGCGTAACGCCTCCTCTGGGACTCCATTTCTGATACGCGGCTTTAGTGAACCTGATGTTTTTATCTTTTAAGTTGATGGCTCGTTTCATGTTTCAGGAAAGTAGTAAAAAAGTGCGTAAACACAAAATGACCACCAGCTTAATGAACCCTTTTGCACCCCCATTGACAAATTACACGTCTCATGTATAATATACTTATTCTACATAAATATATTTATGTATGTACTGTTAGTACATTGAATATGCAGATATCTTTAAAGTAGTTTTAAAGTTATTTTTAAAGAATGAATTTTGTTTAAAAACTAAAATTAATTTAAAAAATTAAAATATCAATAATTTCCACTTATTTATTTTCATTTTTTATGTATAATTTATATTTTTAAGAAAAAAATCACTGAAATATTATTTTCTTTTTTTTAAATACGTATTCTTTTAAGTTTGAATTTTGCCCTTCTTCTACAAAAATTTAATGATATTTTATTTTATTTTTCATGTTACTTATTTAGGCATATTTTTGCATTGTGGAATCAATCAATGTGACATTGATTTATTTACTGCAACATAATTTCAGCTATCATAGACTCAATCAACTTAAATTGCAATTTAATGCTAATAGTTTAAACATGTTCACTTAATTTCGAAATTTTGCTATGCAACCAGTCACTTAATTACTACACTATAATTAACTTCTAATATATTTGCTAAAATTCTTCTCAAAAAAATGCTATTTATAACTTATAATTATTAGAAAAAATTAATCTTCAGATCATTCTGTATTTTATGAGAGATATATAATTGTTTACAAGTAGTTCGTACTCGATTTTAGTCAGACAGTTGGTAAATTTTAATCTTTTTTTGTTACGAAAAGTCTGTTGTGCCAGAATTGATTAAGTTAAAAATGAATGTAATTTTAAAAATAATTGCATTTATTTTAATTGTGTTTTTCTACATTGAAACTGTCTGTGTGTATACTGAAACAAAGATTACGAAGCGCAAGACAAATAATATTACAGTAGCTAAAAAAGAAGCTTTTACTCTTTGTGGAAAGCCCGACCGATATTCTTATCAAGCATGAAAATATATGCAAATGGTCTGCCAACAAAATTACAGGTGGCGGAAAGCGGGCGACCAGATTCACAAAGATGGTGGCAACGATGATATGGTTGCTGGCGATATGCTGCGCCATACCTGCCTCCTTCTCCTACCTTCGAGTTTTCCGAGTCAACAAGAACGTTACGTTCATGGTAAAGAAAAAAAAAGCACGCCTTACGTTTATAACTGAACGCCGAATCGTCGGACATCATTTTAACGTCTGTTCGCCCGCAGAGCTGCTATCCCTTTCCGGAGGAGTTTGGACCAAACTATCCTAAAACCGTACTTATCGGTCGATTCTGCATCTTTTACGTTATGCCGCTGGGCATCATCGCCGTCTTCTACATGCTAATGGCCAGACACCTCGTGCAGAGCACCAGAAATATACCCGGGGAGATGCAAGGCCAGGTTAGTTATTACTTTTTACTTTATCTAGATAATTCGATCTTTTATTAAAACCCCTTTTTATTTTCAAGCAAAACGCGTTTCCAGTCATGTGAAATGCAATGAATAATTTGGTTGAAAACGCATTATAATCGTTGTAACATACTAGTTAATACGTTATTACAAAGACACTTTTGCTTTTATAATACCTCACTTGGAAGTCAATTTAGGCGTAGCGCAGTTATTAAATTAATTAAATAGAAAATATAAAATAGCTTCATGTTGGTTGCTAGAGAATATTAAATTTTAAGTATTTATTAGCGCGTTATTTGCATATTCATAAAACGCTTTATTACTCGACTGGCTTAATTAAAATGAAAATACGAAAAATTGCAGAATAAGCGTAGAAATTAAGCGAGGCGCATCCCTACATATATTTCAAGTAAAAAGGTACATCCGCACTGGCAAGTTTACAGCGTCACGTTTGAGCCGTATCGATTTTTAATTTGCCGCTTGCTTTTCTAATTTGCAATCGTTCCCTCGACTTGTTGCCGTAAATGATTCCTTGTTCCGGGCGTTCTCGGAAGTGCAATTAAGAAATTCAGTTTGTCCGCCCCTGTAACGTCGCCATTACCGTTTCCCCCCTTTTTTTTCTGCCCTTTTGTATTCGCCGAAGCAAGGCAATGCCAATCAGCTTCCTCTTGTCGGGTGCGGCGAAAGTCCCGCAGCGAATGAAAAAATATCATGGGGCTTTTCTGCTTGCCCATCCACTTTCGGAAGATTGAAGGAGTGAGAAAGAGGGCCGGAAAACCGGACGGACAGCGAGGCAAATAAAATAAAACAAGCGAATTAACGAGCGGCAGAGAGGCTCGCGGGTTCGCTTGTTTACTTAACTTATTTACCGGCATTTTTCCTCTGAAAATGCAGTTGCAGACCAGGATCCTAATTCAATTTGTTCAGCCGACGTCCGGCAATCGAGACGCTTTTATCTTTTTCTCTCTCTCTCTCTCTCCTCCCTCGCCGAGGCGGACGTTATCTCGCGCTTGCGCGCTCTTCAACCTGTTTTTCTCTCGCGGTCGCCTGCTGCGCTTTATCTACGGTCCCGTCGCTCCTCGCGCCGGACGTGTTGTTTTCTCCCGCGGGGATCGCATTTTCCAAAGACTGGCCGGCCGCCAAAATCGCCCCCGCACAATAACCAACAATGCGAGACACTCCCGCGAGCAAAACCCAGCCTCGTAAAAGCCGCGCGAAACGACGAGCCGTTAAATATTAATCACAATGAACGGAAACAGGCGGCCGCCACGCGACTTGGCTGCCTCCGCGCTCTTACCCGCGTTGCGGGCTTATTTTTAATTATTTATCAAGGAATTAAACGACTATCCCGTAGTTGTCGTAAACTCTCGCGGATTAATGTGTTCAGGTTCGTCTCGCGAAATCTGTCGATTGGATTAAAATCTAAACCCCCCCCGTTGGGAAGATTCGGAGCATTATTATTTTCATGACTCAAATCATGTTTTAACCTTTTCTTTTGTTTAATAACGCTTAACGCTCTTTCTTTTAGTATAAAAAATTATGGATGCGCCAAAAATTTACATTTCATGTTTAAACATTTTAGCCACTTAAAAGCACATTTATATGCATAAGCAGATATAGATAAAACGTTATCTTTGATTTATTTGGCAATCACATATACTTTCATTTATGCGCATCCATATTCATTTATTATATCCTTGCATCGTTCACATTGTCATAAGGAACTTCATATAGTTTTTGCTCTTTATCACGTTCACACCACAAATGCGTTATTATTTCTTATCACATTATATTTTTTAAATGGTATTAGGTAAAACAATTATTCCCATCGTCAAGTAAGAATTAAGTTTTACTTAACGCTTTCACATAGATGATGTTTTTCTTCTTTTAATTTCTTCTTTTAAATAAAACGTTTCAATAGTAATTTGACTTGAAAGATAATATCGCTTTCATCGCTGTAAGGGCAGAAGTTGAACATCGTAATGGCGCAATTAAAAGTTCAAAAGGATTATAGTCGATGAAGCAAATCTAAAGCACGTACACTGGTAATGAAGGAATGGTTCATTCCTTAAATCGTCTATTCTGCTCTACAATCCTCTTAATCGAATCACGATATTCTGGAAATTTTCTCCGAGCTTTCGTTTAACGCAAAAATTAGTCGAAAAAGAAATCTTTGAAATCTGGAAAATCGTTGGCAATAAACAGCAATTGCGCAAAACTGATATAGAGGTGCACCAATTACTGAGATACTTTTACAGATATTGACATATTTTCATCGACAGTTTTTACGACGCCATAAGAACTATCCTGAGGTTATATAACTGACGATTTGATAGCGCCGCGTTTCCTGATGATTGCACAATGCTCTAATTTTCAATCGATTTTACGATTCAACTATTCTCTTTCGTAGAATCCATTTTTTTAATAGTACTTGTTTAAAATATTATTTTATCGGCGAATACACAAAGCTTCAATTCAGTTACTATTAGTTAATTGATGCATTGAGCATGATACATTTTGCAGTAACTTATTTCTTTTTAAATATAAGACGTTTTTTCATTCTAAAACGAAATGACAGACTAACAAAAAAGTCAACGAACTAAGAAGATAAGCAAGGACGGCAAACTTTAATAGCTCTATAGAGATTAATGGATCTTAATTTAAGAAAGCTCATTTTTTAAGATTTTGATTAGACGTTACATTAAAGTTTAATAATGCAGAAAAGTAATTTTGCAAGGATAAATCATTAATTCAACTTTTATTTGTTCACTTAAAATGACAGATATAATTAGTATAATATATCCATTAAAATTAATTAATTACTTGATATTATTACTACTTTGCTGCTATTCATTAATACTTGTGTAAATTATTGAATTGAATTTTGTTGGCTTAATATTGAAATTTCGTTAATATTGGCTATTTGAGAGTTCGAAATAAGTAAACCCTTCAATTAACTTATAATCGTATTAAGGATTATAGTACCACAACTTGACACAAACGAAATTAAATGCAATTAAAGTTTGAAATTCCCCACTCAGCTTAAAACTGGATGTGTTTGATTTGTGTTTGATAAATGAAAAGTTGGAACCCGCGAAGAATAATGGATACTCTCTTTTAATGAAGTTCAATTCCAATGAAACCGCATCGCGAAAAAAAAATGTAATTAACCTTCATTTTAAGTTAGTTAAAAACAATAAAAAAAAAATTCTAAATGCGTTTCAAGATTAAAACCAAACGAAAGGAAGATAAGACTGTCAGGCTAAAATTCATGTCTCGTAAACCCTTAAAAAAAAAGAAGAAGCTGCACGAAAGAAAAAATGTTAGCAAATCGATACTTTAACGACACCCCATAAAAGCTACTTTTTTACGCAGGTGAAGCAGATAAAGGCTCGGAAGAAGGTTGCAAAAATGGTGATGGCCTTCGTCGCGGTGTTCGCCGTCTGCTTCTTCCCCCAGCACGTGTTCATGCTCTGGTTCTACCTACACCCGAGCGCCCAGGAGGACTACAACGCCTTCTGGCACTACTTTCGCATCCTCGGATTCTGCCTGGCTTTCATGAACAGCTGCATCAATCCGATTGCTCTCTACTGCGTCAGCGGCACCTTCCGCAAGTATTTCAACAGGTGAGCGTTCTCTTTAACTCAATTAACGACGCTGCCGCCTTACTTAAGGCGATTAGACGCTCTAGTCGTCTCGCCCTCGGTTAGACCGTCGATAGCGGCTTGTTACGCTGCGCCGTTTCCGATGGCCTTACCTCTACTTCTAGGAATATTGATTACAGTTTTTATCAGTTTGAAGGTAATTAAAAATGCCTATATTATTGACTAAAAAATAGAACAGATTTGTCTAATTTACAAAAAGTTGAACAAATGATTGAGGATTACTTTAATTATTAAAAACTTTGTCATTAAAAAAACATCAAACTGCCAATTTAATTGGCACTTAGCTTCCTTCTGAATAATTTATTTTTCTAACAGTTATTGTAATAGTTATAATATTCAATTTATTAATTCATTACATTAAAAATTGTTTGAATAAAATTAACTACTTAATATATTTTTTGACGCTTTCTTCAAAACTCTTTTTCTCTCGTTTAAATAAAAATTTACCCTAAAAATCAAGAAATATTTAGAACTATCCCACTCCGAAAGAGCACTTGGCATCTCAAATAGCAGGGTCTCGATGTTGCATTTGCCAAAATTAAATTGATAGTTTTTTATTTTGAGTTATGTCTTCTCGCAGCTCCATTATAGAGTTTAAAAGTCTAGCATTAGTTTGTTTAGAGAAACGAATTCATAGAATTGGGCGCTGTACTGAGTCATCGCCAAATTATGATTCAGAACTTGGAACTTTGATCAGACTTTCTGCTACAGTTTCACTGACAAGGAGAGCGCCCACTCACCGAATCGCGGATCTTGGTGAAATTGCAGGATGTTATTCTTTATCCAAAAAAAAAGAAGGCACGTGCTTCAGCGTTCTTATCCATCGGGACCTGGCAGCAGAATTATGAGCATTTTTCGAAAAATCTAGGGGAAAATTGCGATTACAAAAATGTAAATATTTCCGTTACTATACTTTTTAGCGTATTGAACGAAGGCTTAAATTAATGTATGTAGCAAGAACTTGAGAGTAATTGGATTAAAAACTATTTATTTGCTCCAAAGTTATACTGAATTATAAAATATAGATAAAGTCAAAAATGAAATAGAACTAACGTTTTAAAAATATACGTCGTTTTATAACTTTAAAGCAAATAAATATTTTTTAATCCAAATAGTCTCAAATTAAAACTCTTGCTACATTCTTTAATTTAAACTTTCGATCAATACGCTAAGAACTATAATAGAAACAGAAATATCTAAATTTGCCCCCAGATATTTCAAAAAATGCTCATAACTCTGTTGATAGGTCGCAAAGGAACGGCTGAGACACGTGTCTTTTTTTTTTTAGATAAGGAATAATATCCTGCAACATCAAAATCCGCGATCCGGTGGGTGAAAACTCTCCTTGTGAATATACATACTTAACCCGCTGACTGCCGAATTATGATGTTCGGTGAAAAAAAAAAATTTTTTCTTGTAAAAATAATAACAATGCATCAAATTAAGATAAATTATGCAATAAAAAAAAATAAATTTATTATTATTATAAATAATAATTAACTGAAATTGTTGTATTTAAAAAAAATGTAAATATTGCTTTTCCTTTGTTTTTGCATCATTCTTCGTTTTTCAACGAACAGGAAACTCAGATAATATTTCTGGTTTAAATTATAGGGCGTGATACTCAGTCCTCTATACTGGACAAAAACAACCAACGGGTTCAAATTCCGTGCTAATAATCAAGTATTTACGGCACTAATTAAGCGTATTAAAAATAAAGAAAAATACATTCACTGTCAGAGGATAGATTCAAGTATTAACTTGTAGTAGAATGAAGCATGCAAGAAGCTGTAGAAGTTTAACAATCATGAAATAAAGAATGATATATAAATAAAAAATAAATCATTGTTAGCAAGCACAAGGAAGTTAGCCAATTGAAATGATGCCTCATTCAAAAATGAATATAATAATCTGCCTCTTTAAAAAATAAATATTAAAAAATGCAACTTTGTATGCAAAAGCCATCCCATATGTAAAATAATTATAAGTTAAAAGCCGTGGAAGGCGTTGTACAGGCTTCCATATATCCTAGAACTGGTAAAACTTGTTTACCGTACTTAGATCGATTTGAGTCTTTTCGATTGCAACGCACGACCGTGAGCTTCCGTATACCTGCGTATACCTGCGCAATAAAACCCTATACATACGTTTTGAACTCTTTAGAAAATATTTTATATCACTGTAAGCATCTGGAAGATTAAAACATCGTAAAATAAATGTAGAAAATGTACTCATAAAATAATAATTGTAAAACACGAGAGCTGAAAAACCCAATCGGCTCGAACATCTGGCCCACGGACGGCGCTCGGAGAAAAATCCCAAAAAAATGGTCGGCACGGTTTTCCCCAAGCGCATCGGATACCTGCATAGAAACCCTCGGGGGGGGGGGGGGGCAGCATAGGCTACCCCTTCTACCTCTGCACCGAGCTGTTGAGCCGAACAGAAGCAGAACGAACAGACAGACTCAGTACAGCCTCCGTGCGCTGACCTTCCGCTCGTCCTTTCGTGCTCCACTATCCGTTTTGCTGATAGTTTGCGCGTTGTTTCGTTCTAATATTTTTGTTGTAAATTCGTCTAATGTTGTTTAAAAAATTGCATGTAGCATAGTTTAGTTGAACATTAAAATATTGTTATTGTTAAAAATCGAAGTGAATTTTGTGTATTTATTTATTCACGGCACTTTGTCCCAAAGACTCCAGCAGGTTATGGGCCCAGTCCAAGTGAATAAAGTTTGGAGAATATAAAGACAATTACAAAGTGTGTGACATAAAAGAACATTGTTTCATCAGCTGAATAAGTGATCAAAAGTGTAAAAGTGAAATTTTTTCTGAAAACGTTAAGATGTCGGAAAATTTAAACACAATTGTACAAAAACTTGACGGAGAAAACTATTCAACATGAAGTCACAAGTTGCAGCTTATGCCAATGAGAGGCAAATTGTGGGACGCGATAAAGAATGAAGCACCAACGCAAGCTGACGCCGAATAAACCGCGAAGGATGAAGCGGCTCAAACTACCGTCGGCTTACTGTTGTAAAATAACCAATTAACGCTCATAAAGAACGCGAAAACAGCACGTGAGTGTTCATAGTGATCTTGTTGTGGAGTATTCCGGAATCCCATCGTACAGTAATAATGGCTTTAGAAAGGAGACCAGAAAAGGATCTCACTCTGGATTTCGTAAAAAGCAAACTAATTGACCAATACATAAGGCAGAAGGATTCATGAGAATCAAAAGGAATGTTATATCTGAAGAAATAGCCATGAAAACAGTGAACAGTGGTAAAAAAAGCTTTAGACTCGTCCGAGTATCCGTCGAAAATCGTCCTTCTCGCTCTTTTACCTAACTTTGTACACTGTTCCAAACATTTGTAGATTTCTAAGATCGGGCTTTTCTGAATGCAGATAGTTTGATGTGCTTATCGCTTCACCCCAAAGTTGTTGTCGAGTTCCGCATGAAACGACAAGCATCTCGACATATCGAGCCGCGATCTGTTCTTACGCTCGTCGACTCCGTTTTGCTGAGGAGAATAGGGCGTTGTATACTGTACACTGGACTTTTTAAGCATGTTAAAGCTTCCTTATTAACATACTTTCTTCCTCTACCCGACTTTATTATTTTTGGTACTTTTCCGACGTGTGTTTTGTCCATTTGTACATACTCTTTAATACAATCGGCTGCCTCATTCTTCTGGCGCATCACATGTATGCATATATACCTGGAGTAGTCATCTATTATAGTCATAAAGTACCTATTATTACCTGGGGTAACCTCTTGAATGGGTCCACAAACGCCGTCTGTACTACGTACGCGGTTTCCCTATTATACAGCTCTCGCACACTTCGTTCTTTCCGCAGTTTGTTATCAGGATCCCTTAATTGTCGATTTGTGTTGGGTACCTTTTACGAAAAATTAATCTCGTAAAAGAAGTTTCGGATAAAAGGGTAATTAATTTTTATTTAAAGATTTATTTGTAAAATTAATTTTATTTAAAAAGACTTATTCGTAAAAAACGATTCGTACAGGACGGGATTCAAAATCGGAATGGCTCATGCTTTTTCGAATGTAATTTATATATCCTTGTTTTATCGAAGTTTTCGAAGAGTTGTCGCGCACCCTATGCAAAAAGAGGAGTCAGGACCAGAAACAAAATCTGTAGCGTTCAGAGGTTCCACAGCTATTTCTCGCAGTTTTTCGCGAGTGTGTGTAACCTTTCTACGGCTAAATTAATAAACGTAGACGAATTTTTAAAACTATAAGTTGACTTTATTAAAGAAAATACTAAAATACAAAATTCAGTTTAAAGCTGCGTTAGACCGTTCACTCGAGAGGCTAAGCGAAGAGTGTCCGAGGGTTTGAACATTGGTCAGCACATCAGCTCGCAGTAATAAAAAATAAAGTAGAAGGGATGAGCAAGAGACGCAGATTCTTGCTCTTACAAGACTTAGGGTTTTTCCGATTATAAAATTTGGGTTCGTTAGTAATAAAACAAAAAAGAGCAACCGTAATAAAACATTAAGTCCGAACGTGCTTCTTTTTGAGACATATGGTTTGAAAGTAATTAAAAGGGTCGGCGTTAGGTACGGTCAAGAGTTG